>JAHZMW010004598.1:0-10604 GCA_027743745.1 Alloscopus bannaensis
TTAAAATTCTATCTTCTTGCCATATCTGACTTTCTTACCTGAAAGCATATTTGCCATTTATTCCTCTCACCAAGTCGCATAGATAAAGTAAATTACACCTCGCATTTTACCTGCTTCTACGAGCTATCGAAAGCGAGTCATAAATGCTTCACAACAAACTTTGACTCTTTCGAATTTTGCATGCTCTTATGTCCGCCGACAATGTACCATACATCATTTTGAAGCCCCGTAGCTAAGCTTTCCAATGATATTCTAGTCACTGGAGGGTGTCAAGTTTTAGAGTAGTATTCAAAGGCTGCTAACTTCCCGTGAAAATAACTACGTATGTCATAATACACACCAGTGTGTATTATTTTGACCAAAAAGACCCTGTCACTGCATCACTGTCAAACGCCGTATGTCTTCTGACCTAACACCAAAATGGAGAGCACTGGAAAGCAGAATTAAGGAAGGGAAGGAGATGGACATGTAAAACTCTAAATAGAAAACTAGCATTGACTGCTTCAGCATCAGAAAGCCTTCCACTTCTTTCTCCATTTTAAAATTAATTATCGATTTAAAAAACAACTTTCTCCGTATTAGTTGAAAAGGAGTGAAATGTCATGGTTATTGAATTCTTGCAATTTTGCATTTAGTTATGCATCGGACAGTCGCATCGCTTTAGTCCAGCCTACTGCAGTTCAAACTTGTCAGTAGTACACGTAAAAATGAATTAAAGCAAAAAATAAATCTACTGGAGGTAGTTAATAGTTAATTTGAGTCAATGCTGATTCAATTTCAGATTTTTAGGGTTTTCATATTTTTTGCTTATGTCCTGCACTTTAAAAAAATTCCAATAAGAAGCATCTCAACTCTAAAGTAATGATATGACAAAATATGCAAGCCAATTAGAACCTCTAGAAGAACTTCCACTATCAACATTTCCCATTTGACTGTATCCATGTTGTATGTCAAATGTTTTTTCATTGATTATTATAAATCGCTCCGCGCTCCATGTAAAACGCATTTTAGAGGATGCAACCGAAAATTTATGCTTTTAAATATTTATAATTTATGAGCCAATGCCCAATTCCCATTTATTAGGCATGTAGGTATGTATATGTATTTATGTATGAATAGTAGTGATGGAAATACTTATTCATTTAAATTTGGTTTACGAAACCATAGGTTTCTCAGTCTACTCGTTTCCTGAAGAACCACGTAAACCATAATCGATTTGTCAGTTTTAAAAGAGGGCAAAATGGGAGTTTTCCGTTCCATGAGGCAACAATGAGGGTGACGCTTGACACATTACAGTGTGTCTTTAAGCCAAAAAAAATACTAAAAGTTTAACAAAGGTGTACACAAAGATTTCGTAAAAACTACAATATTTGGGAATTCTGTATATCAATCGCAGAAAAATAATAAATTTGATAAATACAATAAAAGACTTATTACAGTCGTCTAGTCTCATGAACATTACAAATGGCTGCCATAAAAACTCAGAAAGTGTTTTCAAATAATAATTCACTTAAAATCTTGTTTTCAACAACACACACAAGCCAAAACATAGACTAGGCGTGGTCAGGACAAGTTCAAGTAAAATAAATATATACAAAGTATGCTCAGGAGTTTCGAAATTCAATATTGCTAACTTTTTCAGTCGATTGACAACTCGTGTCAAATTGATTGCGAACAAGACGTCTTGTGACTCCGAAGCGTTTCCTTGTTTTTGAAAACGCAAAATCCCGTATAATAACAATGCTGCCTAATCAGCTAATTCAACAATTGCGGATTCGCGTCAAGCTGATGCGCTACTGCGGAGGAACTGTGTTCGAATGGGATGATACCACTTCAAGAATCAAACGAGCAAGCAACTATTTGATTTGGAATTGGTGAGTGAAAGTCAACCGAATACTTTCACTTTTTCATCTTTCCCTCTTAACACTAATGCTTGGTTCAAATCAGGTTGATTGGTCTTTATGGTGGATACTTTCTCTCCGTTGCTCATGCCATTAACATTTACATCAAACTCAAAAACGTTGCCCAAGGGGAAATCGAGTTGGATCTCACCGGATTTGCAGCCCTCGTCATTGGATGGGGAGAGATGGTCCTTATCCTGGCAATATGCCTTTTTGCTAGTCGAATCTACGAAAAACTGGATGAAATCATAAATATCCTCAATCAGCACATTGTCTATCACCACTACCAATTAAAAAATATGGCAACCAAAGGTCTGGCTTATGTCCCGAAACCGATGCTGAAGCAGTCCATGCTAGTTTTCTATTTTGAGTCTTACATGTCCATCTTCATCCCTCCCTTCATTCTTCTCGCTATATTCCATCCAGTTGAACCGGTAAATGTGCTCGTTCGAGAGTGGCTCGAGTATGACCTCAAACTCTCCAATATCAAGCCAATTCATCTCACCCTTGTGCCTTTACTCTTGTGTGATATACTCGCTGCAGGAAACACGGTCTTCACGATCTTCTCCCTGGGAATAGTGACCATCATGGGCACCTCCGACATGGAGGACATGGTCCCGATAAGAGACTCTTGGAACCAAAGGAAGCGAAATGTGTTGGAAACCTCAGGCTACGGATTGATGGAAGATGTCGAGCTTATCAACCTTTACCGAACTCAGCAGACCCTTAATGTTTGCATAAACGATATTTTAGCCTCGGTGCTTGTGTCTTTTCAGAATGTCGCTTTACTGGCCACATCATCGATCATGATCTTCTTTTCGATTGAATACAGCGAAGTTCTCGCGGAGGAGGGGGTTATCGGCTATTGTCTTGCATTCGTAATTACTTCACTTCCATTGCTTTCCAAATTTCTGGAGGCAGACATGTTGGGCAGTGTATCTGAAATGTCGGCGGTGTTTGTGGAAAAGGCGAGGACAGTGGTTCCGAGAGGGTCGCTGTTTGGAGTGTTTGCGAGAAGCTGCAAAACCTTTTACGTTCATGAGGGGTACCCATTTTTCACAATGAATCGGGGAATGTTCTTAGTACTTTGTGATCATGTTGTGGACAAAGCAATCTGTTTGCTGCTTTGGTAGCGATCTAAAATATATCCCGGCCACCATTTCTCGGAGAACACTATTATCCGGGTCAAAAAATTTCGTTAGGGTCATTTCTCTGCAAAAGTAATAATCATGCCGTGGGTTTCGACTGTGCTTAGTCGAATGTAAAATGTTTGTACCGTAGGTAGTTTGCAAAAAAAACTTACGCGTTAAGGTCGTTGTAAATTATGTAGTGAAATCTAATAATAAAAACTGTGTCAGACTTTAAAATATATTGACTAATGTCTATTGAATAACTTCAACTGGTCGTATGAAGATCACTATATATTTATTAATCTTAATTAATGGCAGACGCTACATCGTCGACTCATTGTTAACACAAATGCTTTGAATAATTTGACTAATTCATGAACCATTTAGCGTGAACCGCAAAAATGTCTCAATATTTACTACATGTGTCAGGAAAAAGTGAAACGTGAATAATTACAAATACAATGTTTTTAAATCAGTTATTCTCAGCTACGTATGTAACTGCAGGTAAGTCATATGTACGTAAAATAACAAAAACTAAGGTATATTTAAACTAGCTTAAACTATAACCAGCTAATTGTTGATTGTGATTGCTATAATGAAGTAATTACAGTTAAAGTCAATTATTATATCACATCCTTCAAATACAATTCAATTAAACGAATCGCTTGGGTTATTAATGCCGTTACATATTCCAAATACTAATCATTCCGAATGCCGACGAGCCCTCTTCCGCGGCGGCTGATCGGTGGCGATTTCTATAACCCCAGAAACACGGATTGAAGGCAAAGCTCTAGGAGCTGCCATTGTGGCAATCAGTGGCTGACAAAATCGCTCCAGTTCCTTTAGCTTGACCTCAACTTCCTCCTTTCCGGCGCGTGTGTTTGTGGCCAGCCAGCCACGGATACTATAGCACTTATTCACGAGTGCCTTGCGAAACTGGCCTAAAAATAGAAAACAACAAGGTCAGAAAGTGAAGAAACGTAAACGAGTTCAAAATAAAGAATCGACTCACTTAGTCGCAACGCGTCTTCTCGACCCTTGTTCACCGTCATCTCGACGTCGGAACACAGTGTTTCCAATTTATTCTTGACAAGATGACACTCCTTTTGCTTCCTCGCATCCGCCCTGAACTCTTCAACCTCGGCAAGCATCCCATCACACTCTTCAGTTTGGAAGCGGTAATTCCTCGTCGTAATTGTGTCAGAGGTCTCATTCCCGCTTATTCGATCCAACACCGTAACACGAAGAGTGCCCCTTGCATTAATCTCAAGCGTTACCTCAATTAGAGGAAAATCACGCGGAGCTAAAGAAATATCCCTTAGAGTTACAATCCCAATCTCGTTGTGCTTCTTTTTCCCAAAAGTCCTACTTTCAACAACCTGGGTAAAAAAGTAAACACCAACTCTTCGTGTATTAGCTTTCAATAATGACTACCATGAAGTAATTACATGTACCTTCAGGTCTAGAATTGTTGGATCATTGAAATGCGTCAGTGCATCCATTGAAAACGCCTGCGTCAGTTT
The DNA here is from genome assembly GCA_027743745.1 of Alloscopus bannaensis. Classification (NCBI taxonomy): domain Eukaryota; kingdom Metazoa; phylum Arthropoda; class Collembola; order Entomobryomorpha; family Entomobryidae; genus Alloscopus; species Alloscopus bannaensis. The sequence continues at coordinate 4,555 of JAHZMW010004598.1, forward strand.
TGTCAAACAGGTAAAGTCCATTTTGAGCAGCGAGCTCATGTGTCCACGCTTCGTTTCCACTCCCAACGAAAATGGCATGATGTCAATCAACCCAATGTTCTCCAGCTCCTTAGGCTTATCACCATTTCTCAGCAGAGCGGCGTAGATCGCGGCTCCTATTGCCACGGCTTCTTCCGGGTAAACTGTAGACACGGACACTGCTCCCTGAAGAAACAGCTTCCGGTGGAGCAGCTCCTGAATTTTTAAAATGCGACTGGATCCCCCAACCAAGATGACCTCATCAATGTCAGCGGCTTGTAACTCAGTCTTTACCAGTGCCTAAAAGAGCAGTAGTAAACCGTAACTTGAACCTTTTCAATTCATCCCTGCAACTATAAGCATTGTTATTACCTCGTCAACCTTTCCCTGCAAATTCTCAGTGAACACTTTCTCACAAATCTTTTCGAACTGAGCCCTAGTGAAGATTGTTTTCAAGTCAATCCCTTCCTCAAATCCAACAACCTTGATCTCCGCGATGTCACTGCCCGAACGGGAGAATTGCTTGGCTACCTCCTCACAAGCTAACCGAAGGCGAAGCATGGAACAACCATTGGCGCATTGGTTGTGACGCTGTTGTTTCTTCCTGAACTCCTTTATCACAGCGTCAGCAATTTTTTGCGCTAGATACTCTCCTCCCACGCCTGACTGTCCTAGACATTCTTTCACCACTAGCCATCCATTTTTCTCAATAGTCACAATAGCGAGGTCGAGATTCCACCCTCCATAATCGAAGACAAGAATGTTGCGCTTACCCTGCAAAAGAGTTTTTAAAAAATCGTATAAAAATTCGGCACTCAGGTGCCTTAGGATTTTTGTACAATACTCGACAATAACGATACCTCAATTTTCTGTTGGAAACAGTACGCCAGAGCAGCTGCAACAGGCGCGTTGATGAGACGCAGAGTATTCAATCCAGCAAGCCTACAAGCATCCTCAAGGGCTTGACGATGAGTGTAACTGAAAGTTGTCGGAACTGAGACAACTGCATCTCTCGCAGGCTTTCCAAATCCAGCCTCCGCCGACTCCTTCAAATGGGAGAGCAATAGTGAGCAGATCTGCTCCGAAAATAAAATTCGAGGTTCGCTTTTGTACATGAGAGAAATGGGCATCGGTCCATTTTCAATTAAGTCAAAAACGACACCCTTGAAAGAGTTGGTTAGTAGATGCAGATTTTGAACAATTCTCCGCTTAATCAAAGCTGGAACACCTGAAAAAATTAATCAAATACTTAACCTATATTGAAATTCAGTAATTTTACCAGATTACAAAAATCAAACTGTCAATTGTATATGATTCCAGAGAAGGAAACTACCGTTGATGAAGACACTGCTCGGATTCGGATTCATCGACAATACCTCCTTAAGGGCATCCTCTCCAACACTGAAGCCTCCCGGTTCCGTGATTGAGACGCAACTGGGCGTCCGCTGACTTCCAGACTGGGATTTGAGGATGTCAACGCCCCCATTCCGAAAAACTCCGACGGTGCAGTATGAGGTTCCAAAGTCGATTCCAACTGGGTCACCTGACATGATGCAGATAAACCTCCTTTTAATGACCTGAAACAATAAACAAAAAAGTTTTGATTAATGCAATCAGTTGCTACAAAATTACTCTGATTAAGTCACAAATAAAGAAGAAGTAGATCGAGGCGTCTATTATCGCTTCATGACTACCACAAGAAAATACCCACAATTGACGACAAAATCGAAGAGAACCTTTCCAAGGAATTCAACCGCTGATGCTCAACCTTCTTCTTTTGTCCTTATCGACAAAACGTCTTCACAGTCTAATGTTTGGGGTATCCACTGAAACACAAAGAGCTGGGAGCTTTAAAATGTTTTTGGGGGCCTGATTTTATGTAGGCACCAGATGACACCTGATGTCTACAGGTACTACAGTAAATCAGTGATTTTTCGAGAGGCAAAGTTGTTGTCAGAGACCACAAAATCTGAACGTAGGGTCGGTCCGCAGCACATGAAATGTTTGGGAAGACATACAAATTTGATATATAGTGTCTAACTTGATATATGAAAAATGTATTTGGATACTCTACAGAAAACATTGATAAGCAAATCTATACAAGTGGTATCTCTATTCTCTATGAGTAGATTATGGCGAATGGATGGAAAGACGTTTTTAAGAACGGCAAAAAAGTGAAGCTAATATTTTAATATGCCATCGTACAAATGGGAACATTGCTGAATTATGAACGTATGATATGATAATTTTCCTTGCAATGTTTAGTGAGAAAGTGGGATGAAAAACTAAAAATCACAAAGGATATATTATTACTTGATTCGTGTGTCATTGTATTCTTGCTACGTTTTATTTATCGTCTTCAACAAAACAGAATACTTATACTATGACCTTAAGTGTTAGGGTAAAATATGAAATATCAAATAATTAGGTTCTTTTTGCAAATAATTCATTTCAAACAGAACAGCTTTTCCATGAACAAAACGGTCAAAATCATCAAAATCCGGACGAATAATTGTGTCGAGCACTCATTGGGTGTGTCTGTAAAATAAGAAGGTTTTTCCAAAACAAAATACAAACTTCTTGAATTGAATGAATTTTATCGACGTTTTTTCGTACAACAACTTTTGGAAAAACATATCCATAAAAATATTTACGTCCAGTGCAACATAATGTGTCAAATCGTACCAAAATAGTTTTGAGGACAATACTTGCATTTTGTCTCGAATTATATTTTAAAACATTATAAACCTTAATGTGTATGTTAATTTATATATAATACAAGTTTATAGATACACGGTTGGTTGACTAGGGAATAACTGAACAAATATAGTGAGTCGCTCAATAACTTCCTTTATAAAGACTTCTCTTTTAAACGTAAAGTCAGAAGAACCAGACACATAAACACATTCAACATTCATATGTAAAATTATCATTTCACTCAAAAGTGAAAGCAATGTACGTACAAAAAATACTGACTAGCAAGTATCTTATGTATAACTGAACAGTTAAACAGGTATTCTGAGCTACTCATCTACAACAAGTTTACTTCCAATAAGCCTCCATCAAAACGAAAAAAAAATAGCCAGTGAAAGCTGCGGACATCGCCACCTAGTCAAGAAGACCTTGCGCTAAACCTGTTGGATAAAAAATTCATAAACTTACTTAAACATTGTTTTAAGTTTAAAAATCAATTTTTTTAATTAAAATAAAATCCCAGTGCTACTACCTTCTCTATCGTCCTGGTCGACTGAGATCAATATCATCTTTGGTGAAAGCATATAAATATATACGGTTGTCAAATAATATCATTTAATTGTGAAACTGGCTCCGCTACAGATAAATCTTCTTCACAGTTTTCTCTAACGTCCCTGTCGTCCCCGTCATTGTCGAGTTCAGATTATGTTTGACTGGCACTTTCCCATTCGCCGTGGGCACATTGAGAACAAAGTCGATCGGTTTCGTCAGCCTCTGCGCCTCCGTCATTGTGGCGGAGAGTTGCGCGTTTGTCGCCGGCTTCTTTTGATTTTGCCTGCTGAAGATTAGCTTCGATACGACGAAGCCAAGCACAAAGCCGATGAGGAGTGAGATACCGGCTGAGGACGTGGTAGCGAGGACGAGGGACTGGTTTGAGATGAAGGCGTCCTCTGACCGAACGTAGGACGGCTTGAAGTCTAGAGAAAGTGGAGAAAGTGAGTTACTACATGAATTGCTAATGCAATTTTTTACAACAAGAATAGGTTTGGTTTTAGGTATACCGATTGGATATCCGGTTTCTAGTCTTGGAATTTCATTTTCTTCTTGGATATACGATTCATTTTGAACTTGTAAGATTTCTACAACGGAATCCTGTTGCAGGACGTTGAGACCGGAATCAACCCCTTCGGGGAAAGTTGGGTCTGACGAAGGAGCACTACTTTCGGAGGTCGCCGTTGTGGCCAGGGTGCAGGTGCAGCAATCTTTGCTCTCTTCTAAAATAAGACGAAATTTTTACTAATTCACACCTTCCAAAAGAAATGCTAAAAAAATTATTGACAAACCTGTTTCTTCAGTCTCGGTTTTCAAAGAATTTGCTTCGATTACAACTTCGTTTTGTTGGGGTTCTATATTTTGAAAAAAAAACATTTTGTTACATTTATCTGCTTTTTGTTGTGAATAATTATTTAAACCAAGATTTTGTACCTTGAGGACATTCTTCCGTAGATCCAGCTTTGACATCCTGCAGTATTTCTCTCTTATTTTGAGAGTCTACTTTTACACAGGCTTGTGAGTTTAAATCCCAACCGCAATGAGGATCCCGTATGTCAACGCATTTGTGACAGGACGTGAACTGTTCACAGTTGTCCACAGGAATCACGCGAACTCCCGTTTCCGTCATGGCGACCAATTTACGGGAGCTAGCGAGCCTCAGGGTTTTGATTCTTGTGCCTGGGAATAGTTCCCAGGATTGTGTGACCACACTTTGACCAGTTTTGAGATTTTCGATTGTCTCAGTCAATTGTCCTCTGCCACCGGACGCGGTGGCGTTGATGACAGCTTTGAGAACCTTTCCAGTTTCTGAAAAAAATAATAAAAAATAATAATTGGATAAATGACGACGTGATAATTGTTAAACCAAATTTTTATACTGTCAGAATAAAAGCTTACCTGTCCCAAGATAAATGACATGATAAGGCGCAACTTCCGGCGAATGGTCCACCGCCACCGCCGTGAATAGGTCGTGATTGGACCTAAATGTCAGCACCGGAGTTCCTCTAACCGCTTCGTCCATTAGTGGATGTCCTTTGACAAATGCCGCAGAGGTGGAGTCCGGACTAAAGTTGGGATCATTGGAACACGTGCCAGGCCTCGGCTTCGGGACCTCATTGTCAACCACCGGAAGCCAATTCATGGTGATCGAAGACTGTCCTTTGAAAGGCCCGTCGAATGCTTTGAGGATGTCTTTTGTTGAGAAGGCACACACGGCGGAGGCCCCGATGCTGTTGGGTGCTGTGGTGAAAACAGCGTAGAGCATTTCTTCCCGTCGTTGACTATTCATGAAAATGTGGGTTGTGCCCTCTGCAAACAAAAATGACCATTTTTAACAAAGGTAATCGTTTCTTGTTTATTTAGTGATTGATTCCGCTTGACTTACGAAGGTGATCAAAGTAGATGGACCTGGAAAACACGAAAACAAGATTAAAAAATACTAAACCATAGCTCTACTAGTAACATTACACTTCCTCGAATTATATAACGAAAAAAAAAACATTCTGTTCACTAGTCAACTCTTTCAAAATATTAAAACCAGGAAATTAAGGCGAAGTAAAAGTCATTTATTACATTTCATTTCAGCGTCATTTTTACAAAGATTTCTCGCCAATATCTCATCGCATTTAACTATCACCACATCATATTTAAACTTTTTTTTGACAATCGCTCTGAATAAGTACTCACTCCGTCACAACAATGACCAATGGCCATTCACTCTCTTTGTCAACGTCACAAATAAGGATTTCATGTCGTACGTGCTTCCATGAACATCCTAACGAGAATTTTTATTGCCACCACTTTTCGTTTCATGCAAACTCACAATCTCCTCAGCTCAGAGCAATACTCTCTGAATGAGATTTTGAATAGAAAAAAGGCTCATTTCGAACACAAAGGAAACTCAAAGTCATTGTCATCCCTCATTTCATTGTGGCAGCCTACGCATTATTATGCAATAATAAGTTGAGCGCATTATCTCCTTTCAAAAAACGAATTGGATTTCATTTCAAAGGAAATGATACGGAAGCAAAATCCTGCTCTTTACTTTTAGTTCAATCATCATGCGCCCACATCACCGTTACTTCAGACTTTCAGAGGAAATGTAAAAAAAAAACAGAACTTTTTTCTACAGTTTTGAATGAACTACAAAAAAGGGAAATAAAATGGAACAATGGAATTGTCTTTTTTGTCACTAACTGTTCAGGTGCAAGTCATAATACTGCTCCGTTCTCAAGGGCTGCTTGTAGATGAGGGCGTCCGTGCCACCGAAATCCGCCACGGTGGCG
>JAHZMW010004599.1:0-16441 GCA_027743745.1 Alloscopus bannaensis
TCGATCTACTCGTCATACTTAAGAAATAGTCTCTACTTTGATGACAATTTCTTATAGAACAAAAAATACCGAATACACCCGTAATATGCTATTTGTCAACAGCTCAGCAACATCTACACATCACACAAGCCCAGCAGCACACATCTTCGGAGACAAACGGTGTAAGAAATTACAGACTTTTGAATATCAACCGCTGTAAAATTTTAGCGCAACTCACCCTGACAGCGACACGAACTTTGTTTTAGCACTGGATTTAACTAACCATAAGTACTAGGTGTGTGGCTGAGATGCGAAGGCAAAACTCAAATAAGTTTATGTGAATATGCATAATAATAATATTACGCTGCACACATTGTGCATACTACCGTTCATTAGTATAAGTGAGGTGGAGCGAAAGTTTTGATTTGAGCGAGGTGTTTTGTATTTGAAGAAATCAAATGTGAAAGGTGAAATGACTGTCCCTTCCAAGCTTGCCGTATATTTTCGTAGAGTTCAGGTATTGCCATTGTTAAAGAATGTGCTGTACTGTACGCGCCAACATTTTTTCACTGACTGTTCCATTTGCGCTTTTGACGGTGATACACCAAATCTTTCTCAAGCATTGTCACCACCTCCCACTCGAATTTTGAAGAGACACGGTCGGCAAACTGAAAATTTCTTCTTTCATTCTCCTTCAATGCAGCTTGAGTTAGGTGAACGGCTTCTTGAGTTAATTAGTGGAAATTGAATTTGAAGTGCCAGAGGTGAGGTAAGGAGCATATTAAAATGAAAGAGTATTTCCACTCTGGTTACCCTTTTCGCATGAGATGGTTCAACGCACTCGTTGCGCTTTAATCGAGACTGTTGTTCTCCAGGCTTGGCGTCAGCACGCAGAGTAACACATCATCATTAAAGGTGTCAGGTTGTCCCAAGCGGAAGTTTAGACTTCGCAGGGCAGATAATCAAAAGCCATGAAAGCGCAAGTTACAACTTTCCCACGAAATGACGGGATTTCGTAATCACTCCCAACAATTCTGGGAAGACGTTGATCGTTTTGTGAAGATAATTGAGTGTCGGCATTCTTTCATTGTTTCAGCACGCTACTTTTTTAATTTGAGTTTGTGCAGCGGTTAAACTTATTTCACTGCAACCATTATTAAGAACACAGTTTTACTATATAAACGTTGTGACATGTAGCTCAGCGTGCTATGGGGTGGCGAGCACTTCCGTTTGTAACAACTTTGCTCGAGTCTACGACGACAATATAAAACAGTTATTTGACTTACTTTTCCCTTTTGTGGTATATGTCTATAATACATTGAAGGAACTTACCGATAGGCAACAAAGTTTTGTCATTTTTCAAATATAGACTCCTTTGAACCAAGAGGTTTTCTGCACAAAGAATTTAACTCACAAAATCAGTGTCTCTTAGAGTTTATTACACCGTAAAATCATAAATTCGAAAAAGATAATTTCGGACAAGAGAACCTGATTCGGTGAAATAACTTCGAAGTGGCGGTTCACACAATGTATTTGATGCAGTATGTATTTGTTACGCAATGAAATGCAGAAAAAAGTTTTTTTTTTTTGCTTTTTACATTTGTGAATAACATTTGTGTGCACTGTGAGCATTTGAGAAATGAATTACATCTTCTTTCTTTCAGAGAAATATAATTTTAGACTTTACGGGAGAGAAGAAAAATTAGAATCAAACACATTCTGAGAATTTTCATTGTACGTCAAATCACAAAACAGCGTCGGCTCCATATTCGTAAAGAGATTCCCGGAACTTGTTTCAATTATGGCCAAACGTAAAAGTGCAATAAGCGAGTGAGAAAACAAACTAAAAGAAGGAGAATGTGATTTTTGTTTCATCACTACAAAAGGGACAAACTGGGACAGAAATTTAATTGTGTTTTCGTCATTAACATTTGTTACTTTCAACTTTTTCTTAGTATTCAAGCTAAAAATGTTGTCATGAAACTCAGCATTCCGGATGAAAGAGAAGACGACTTTGTTCCCTCTTGAGTAGCAGTTAGCAACTCTGTACTATTATTATCCAGGCTAACAATACATGCATGTACAAGTACAGAGCGTTTGAGACGCTCAAGCCTACTCAAGCCTGTTCGAAAGTGTGCAGCACCCTCGTAATCCTTCTCTCACTTTGATTAATGTGAGACCGTTTGAGAAAGAACACAGTAAAATATTAGTGGTCCACGGAAAATACTAACCTGTCAAAGGCTCACATTCTAATTAGCTGCGGACGACATTTTAACGTCAGGATAAAATGGAGATACAAAGCTCTTTTGTACTTCGGATTTTTATGCTGGACACATTGTAGGCAAAGAAAAAACGAAAAAGATTGTCTTGCACAAGAGGATGTCTGTCGGCATCTTGTCAATTCATCGGAAGACGGATGAGACTTTTACAAAAGCAAACACGAGATAAGAATACGGTTTGCGATGAAGTGCAAAGATGCTTAAGGTATGGGTGAATATATTGGGCTTTGCTTCAAAACCTACAGCAATAGAGAAAACGCTGGAAAACCGTGTTTTAGAAATATTAAAGTTCTTTCAACAGACGAGACAAAGATTGAATGATTTTTTCGGATGCAATATTTACAGAAGCAGACTAGCGTTCACATCTTTATTCCTGTGAATACAACTCCAACGTATTGAGTGATATTGAAAATGCAGGCAAGTGTAAAGCTGGATGCAGTGATTGTGTGGAAACCAGTTCATCGGCACAAAACGCAATTTTGTCATTTTTATTCTCGTATAAAAAGCTGCAAATATAAAAATAACTGCACGAGAACTTTTCATCGTCGTAATGCGGATGTGGCAAAATTGTGATTATTACTTTGAAGAGCAAGTGTCAATATGTAACATAAAAATAGGCCAGTAATTTGATTGAAACGACGCAAAAAGAACATTTTTACCGTGCGCCTCAAACAATTTTGTACAATTCAACAGAATTTTGTAACCAGGGCAGAGGTGGGCGGTTATTGGAAATTTTATTGTTTAAAATTGAGGCAAATGCTTCTAGCGCAAAACTAGTCATCCGCCCTACATAAAAAAGTGAGGTTGGAGGGACCGAGTTACTGTTGTTGAGAAAACTGAGTGCCACTCAACTTTGCGGCATTTCTGCTAACAACGTAATTCAAGACGCAAGACATACTCCGATGCAAGGTGACCGCGGGGATAAATACATAACAGTCTCTGCCCACCTTTGCTTCATTTCGAAGATGAGGTGCACTCTTCGGAATTGTTGGGAGGCGAAAGGTGTGTAATAATATCAATCTCGCTAAAACGAGCCAAACTTTTCTTTTCCATGTCGTTTGCTTTGATTTATAGACTCCATCCAGTACTAAAAATCAGTTTATTTTTTGCAACTTTTGACGTGCCCTTCTCGACATTTCTCTAAAGTAAGCGTCGTCTTTCGAAATGCATTTTGGTGAAAAGAGAGCATACTTTGGAATATTGCATAAGATTAATCAATATTCAAACTTACCATTATCATCATCACCTCCAAAGTGTATTCTAAGTTGCATGTGTTACAATATGTAATACACTCCACTCTGTGAGGCAAATGGTGGGTGTCTTCCAGCTGAAAGTTCGTGAGAGCAACGGGGGCGTTCAATCTGCGGTGAGTACCTTTGGCTTTGACAGGTTTGCGGAAAATGTGATCAACAATGTTTTGCTTCAATGACTTTGACTCAAGCCAGTCATTATTTCATCGAGACTATGTTCTACTTCCATCTCCACACTCCATTATACCTCAAGACTGGCTAAGTTGAAAGACTTTGCAACTTTCAAAGCCTGCATGCAAAACAATCAAGTTGATCTATTTGCATACCTTACACGTCTTACATTTGGCAAAGTTTCATAATATTGAAAAATGGAGGAATGTACATACTCTAAAGTGCAAAACTATTTTCACGGCTCAAACATTATTGTAGGTCACTGGGTACTGAAAACCTAAGGCAGAAAACTCATCGAAACCACAAGTGGAGTTTTTTGCACTATAATTTCATAAAATTATACATATATTTTATCGACAAGAAAACGAGAAACACTGCTCTACGCCAACGCTCCTATAGGTGTCTCTCTTTTTTAGGATGCACACAGATTATAACAAATTGCTCTTGAGGAGAAAGTTGGGACAAATGTGTTCGACTTGGTAACCCAGAACCTGTCAAGGACTTTCCAAGAGATAAAGGCGTCGCTGTCACGGAACAAAATGTTGTGTGGCAGAAGTCGGATCTAAGCACTTGACTCCTTGTTTTTTTATATTTTATCAGCAATCAAAAGCTTGACATTGACGAGTGTCCATTTCCTTGACTTTTGAGTAGAGCGTCGCATATTTTTATTGCATAACTATACGTGATGCTCAGCGTATTTACTGACAATTTAATCTAGGCGTGTATACACAATTCATATCCCAAGATTCGACTTTGCCGAACTCGCTTCACTGAGCATGACATCATTTTTAAGTGCTTCCTCTTCCGACATGTAAATCGCTCACCTGTACATCATAGTAAGCCGTTTATCTCTCCTTAAAGAAGACTCCAGCAGGCTCCATGATTGAAGTCTGACGAGGGTTGAAAATATTATAGATCACATTTTGTAGTTTTTATCGCAATAACTAAACGGTCGCTCTCTTCATTTTGTCGAAAACTCTTTTCTTGTTTTAATTCAACACACCATTTGTCTTCATTCCGACATCAGAGATAATATCAGGCCAGAAAGGGACGTCGTGAACTGGAGGAAAAATGTATCTTTAAGCACATGTCTCATAAAAGAGCGAGTTACACGAGAATAACAATGAATCACGGGAGAAAGTTTGAGAAAAATTTTCTGGGCTGGATAAACATTATGGGGAGATAATATATCTATCTATATATCGACGGTTTCCTTCCATAGCTGAACACCGTTGGAAACGTGGGATAAGTTGTGACCCTCTTTTTGACTTTTTATCTCCAACCAAGTGCATTGCTTTTTTAGAAAGTATGTTTTATTATCGTACTTGGAGTAGTTTTTGACGTGAAGTGGTGAGCAGAAATGAGTTATTCCTTCTCATCTCATTGATTTCTCCGTCGACTCCGTAAAAATTGTCTGCAAATTGAAATTCAACGTGTGTTTGCATGCTAACTATAGGAGAGTAAAACTCCAAAAGTGATGTCGTTAAGCTGTGCACTAGATCCGTTATATCTCAAGTGAAAGCAAAAGAGAGAGAGAGAAAGGGGAAAATGCAATTTATGTAAATGCATGCATTCACACGTTATCTGCATCGGGATCTTTTTGAAAAAGCATAAACTGTAACTTGCCGCGGGTGGGATGGAAAGGAACAAGAATCAGATAAATTAAGCAAATAACCACGAGTGGAATGACATGTTGTGTGCTCGTTTAGCAGGATATTCCTTTTGATCCAGAGATTGAAGTTCTCCACGTTCCAATGCTTTTTGAAAAAGGATTTGAAGCGAGAGTGAAACCTGGAGACAATTGTGAGCTCCTTTCTTGTGCGTGAAAATTATTATTATTGCCTCAAGGTGAAATCGGGATTATCATTTCGTACGACCCTAGTAATGCTAAAATATTCGGCTGAAAATTAGAGTGATACGGTTTCACAGCAAATTCCTGTTCAAAAGGTTGAAATATTCTTGGAATAACGAACGTGTACTCTTGTCATTGGGTTATGAATTTCGTAATCCTCTATTTCATGTATGCGTACAAAGGGATAATTTTTAATTTGAATTTTCTTTGATTTTTTTTTTGCCGCTGGGATTAGTTGCGAAAGTACTCTTTTTGTCCTTCCTGCATGCATCCGTAATCAACGTGTGTTCACTCACAAACTTCTGCAATATTGGTTCCATGCTTTTTTATCAGGGACAGTTTCCTCTCGTCAGCGGAGCGGAGGTGAGTGAGATGAAAAGGGGGAAATGCGCATTTCATTTCGTCTGCCAAGCGTCCCACGCGGATCATATTCATGTGTAGGACTTGTTTCTGTGAGATTGCTACGAGTATATCTCAGGAAACAATGCAACGATGGGGTTTCACATTTGTAGGTTACAAATGTAGTAGATAAGTGTGGTTGGAACATAAGACACATCAATATAATAAACCATTTTCAAACCCGCCTCTGCTTCCAATATTTGAAATCACAATTTCTCGAAGAGTATAAATCTGTCAAGACAACGATTTACATCCACTGATTTAATGTCTATAATTTCCACTCGCCTCCTCGTGTCAGCTCTCGCCGTCTCTGAAAGAAGAAATTCCCGAGCAAACTTTCAACTAAGAAAAATATTTATTGAAGCAGTGGCATAAAAAAACTTAGATTTTATGCGAGCATTTCGTATTCACCCACATGGACGAGGATGTAAAAAAAATTGTATGTGGCAATGTTCATTATTTTTGCAACGACGTTTTCCCAAACAATTTGCACTGTCGACCCCATCTCAAACAACCGATAATGATGGCGATCGTTGATCACTCTTTCCCCGACAAGAAATAATATATAGCTTCTACTCCTCGCGCAATGGTCGCTCACGTAGGTATATATTTAATTCGTCTTCAAGTGTTGTTGGAATGTTATCCTCTGCAAAATTGTTTTAACATTCGTTAAGAAATGGAGGGTACAACCAGAAGCGTAACCAGCGTATCTTGGACCATTTTAATGATGCTTTTTCTAGTGAAATCAGGAAAAAGTGAAGCTTCAAAACTCTTCTCTACTTCTGTAACGCAAGATATCATTGTGGTGATAAGATATGCTGCGAGTTTGGTTTGGAGCAGGTTTTCGTGGTGGTAGCCAGCTTGCAAGCAGACGGTGGGTGGCTACCATTGATTCTTTCTTGGAAAGCTTTTTTCTTTAAGAAAAGTCTCATCTTTTTTCCGATTTTTTCTTCGAATGTCTCGCTATGTAACAGCCACGTGGACTACACACACGGCTTCCGTAATGCGAGAGATTCTTTTCAAAGAAAGATTGCAATAGGATCAGGATGTGACTCGCGCTCCAAGTCTATATCTCTCTTTTTAAGCACTATAAAAAGGAATCGCGGTGGAAAACAGACTGCGAGGGCTCGTGCCATGTATTGTACGTAGGTAAATGTTCGAAAACAAGTCCTTTTGTTGGCAACATCTGGCATTATTTGTGTGCAGGAATTGATTTAGGAATCAGAATCAAAGATAGAGAAAGAGTTTTCTACGGAGTATTTGCAGAAAGTTTAAGAACGCTCTTTAATGCTTGCAAAGAATATTTCACGAAGAGTAAATGTAGAGCCTGATGCGAACAGGATGTCATACAGAAAGTCTGTACGACTCAAAGCAGCAAAGCTATTTATTCTGGGGGCTACAAGTAAGCTCTTTTTGATCAAAATGCGAGTATATTATTTTTTGAAGTTGTGGAAGGAGGCGAGATCCTGTTGCATTCACAGTCAGTCAGTGCAATAATACGGTTTTTGCTGACTTCACAAAAGAAGTTTATTACTCCACAGTTTGGAGTTATGTGTTATTATGCGTATTTCCTGCAAACCCATTCATTTTGGGATTACTCGCGCTAACTTGCAAACCTGCTTTTGTCATACCAAGATGAAAAGGAATCAAACTCGGTCACTCTAGAAAAGGAATTGTGCAAAATGAATGTTGGATGAAGTTGCATAAACCACTTTTTCATTTTGGGCGAAGAACCAGCTTGGTTGTGATTGATTGAGATAAACACTCAAAATCTTGTTAAAATACGACGTTAATCCATTTTCAAACATATTTTGTCTTTTCCAATTATTTGCAAAATGGGAACATTACAAACAAAAATAACCAAAATGAACGTAAATGATGGAGTGGCCAAAATGAAGGAATACTGACAATATTTTTGTTTTCGAATATACTAATGCAATTTTGAAGCATCACAGATACAAGAAAAAGGTCACATGCGTAGGTGTGTCAATTTGATCAATTGAAGTTTTCTCACAACTCTCAAACATTATTGGATCTCAATGTCAGAGCAACCTGACCATGACTCACAGCCTTTAACTGTATACTCTCAAAGCGATTTTCAATTTAATTTGATATTGGAAAATAAGGCGAGGAGCAAAGTGTGTTGGTCGAGCTAGAGAGACATTTTGTGTCATTCCCATTCCATTTGGGAAATCAAGGAGCAAAATTGTAGACGCCAGTTTATAGATATTTTATTAAAGTAAACGTGTGAGCACGTGAGTGACACGGTCGAGTTGATGGAAAAAGTTGTGATAGACTCCAGAGAGAGACCATAACAAGCGTCTCTATTTGTGCAATGGTTTGTGCCAACGTAATGAGTGACTTCGTTCTGGATCGTTAAGCGTAAAATGGAAGTGCTATCTCCAGAGGAAGAATGCGACTACGGTTTACAGCGTGTTGGAGAAGTGAAAGCGCTGCCTTCCGGTAGGATTTTAAGTTGTGTGTGAGACCTTGTATGGTTCATGTAACGGTGTAATTGAAACAGTGAGACTTTGTTGCTCCGAGTTAGGGATTTCGGAGTTTGTCGGATGGAGGTTTTACGAACAGTTTGCTCCGCTGTGGTTAGAGGTGTCGCTGGCATATCTAAAAGACTACCATTGTTAGTGTGAGAATTTTGACACAAGTATATTGCATAAGTGTAAATACAGTCTAAGTTATCCTTTATTTTGGGAGTACTCTGTAGGCTATATGTACATACGCCGAGATATTGGGCTTAAGTAATAAAAAGTGCAAATGCAGAATGTTTTGTAATCTTTCACAGATATGTGCATTCGACAAGTTATTAGTATATCCGAACCTAAATACACAAGATTTAAAAAATCGTCGAATTTAAAAATCTATCCAATTGAAGGTCTACCTTAATTATTTTCAGTTGCTGTTACTTTTATGTTTACTCCTTTGGCATCCATGAGTCCAAAAATTCCTCCAAAACGTGCCATGTTCAGCTGAATCCTTGAGAAAGGAACACTGGTTTACATTGGCGTGAGTCAGGATGCACTCATAACGTCACATGATAGATGATGTATCAGTTCCATATGGTATTACAATGAAATTCTCCCTAAATTCAGTTGAACATGTTGAAATGGGCTTCCAGGCTGGAGGCTTCACATTAAACCGTTTTTAGAAACGATTTTTTATGCAGTGGTATGTTTTTTGGTTTGACTTTTTTGACAACAACATCATGCTCGTCTACTAAACCAGCAACCACGATACCAGATCCTTTCTCGCCATTACATTTTGCTGACCTACTACGTCTCTGCGTCTGTTTTTTTCTCTCACCAAACAGACACTCTCTTGCCTAATACATTGTTGATCACAGAAAACATTTTTTTTTTCGGGTGAAAGCAAAGCGTTCCATGAGCTTCTGTTTTGTCAACTAAATATAAGTGAAAGTCTACGCTAGGTTCACTCTGAGAAGGAAAATGTAATTATTCCAGTAGACTGTAGTTTACTTTTATAGCCAATTTGCTATATGCACATATGCCTATCCTATTATACATTATTACAGATTTATGAACGAACCTTGTGTGTATACAAAGACATTGCGCCAAGAAGGCAATTTTTCCACAGGAAGTCTATTTTTGCACCGGTTAATTTTCAGATAAGTGCTGTCCTAAACCAACATAGCCGAGAAGGGAAATATACACCGTCTCCATAGCTTTCAATTTCGCGTGCTCACTTTCCCCTTTACGATAACTTGTTCAAAGACAATGCACATATGAAATAGACACGGCGCGTAGAGCTAGAAGAGTGAAAAAACACATGCAGGAGGCACTCACCCACAGCAGGCCACACTTTCCACTCAAACCATGAGGTACAGTGACTCGAGTATTGTTTTACCTTCATCGGTTTGAAACACAATCCGTGAAAGTGATACAATCGTGACGTGTGATGGCTGGGCTCACACCGTTTCTCCGAAGAAGTAAACACGGAAACAGATAAAAATGGAAAGACACTCGACGCCTTCGTTTTAATGCGAATTCTGAAATTGCCAACTTATCACGAATGAGTACTGTAATATGCTGCCATCACTGTGGGTTCATTACACTGCAATAATGCTGAGGCAGAATGGCAGGAGCCAGGCAACATGAAACTCTTCATTTTAAATGGAATGCGCTCTTACAGTCGACTTATCATGCCTACAATGGGAGTGATAATACTCAGATTGATTGTTTATTATGAAACTTTAGAATTCCACAATATGCTGCCCCGCATCTTTTTTTTTATCTCTTTACCATTGACAATGAACTTAAAAAGGCAATGTCTGTAATGCGATGTGAACTCGCGTGATATTTACAGTGGTGTAATTCATGTCCGGAAGCCGACTCGATACGCACTGCGCCCTGGCCGTTTAAGTGGTAATTAAGAGGTATTTTTACGACTTGAAGAAGACACACTAAAGTCTTGCGATCCCGCTGTAACGATCCACTTGAAATTGTACGCTTTTCCACCCCAGACATATGCACACTCTTCTATTCCATTGCGCCATTTCTTTCTCGGTTTTATTTTTTTGTCAAGTCAGCAGCAGTAATGGTGATCTTCTTTAATGATGAAAATAATGATAATGTTGCGGGAGCGCGTGTGGACTGTAATGAAGTGAATGCAACCATATTATTATGCTGGGAGTTTCTAAAGTTTATGCTAGTAAGGCACACGGCTCTTGTTGGAATAAGTACTGAGATGTTTCTAGGTGTTTCTTCTGTTTTGATTAGGAACTACAAACGGTGTGCTCACCTTTTTCACTGCTTCTGTTGGTGTGTTTGCACGCGCTCGCTGGACTTCAGCGGAATCCAAGTAGGAAACTCATTGTGAGCAAATCCCTCATGGGAATAGACTTCACTCGAGTTTTTACATTGACTCGTATGAAACTCGAGCACTCATGTCGATAGCCCTCCCACTCTTCTAGAGAAAGCAAGCAATCTACACGGTTGATAGTAATTGGGATAAAATTGGCGCGCAGCTAATTAATATTACTGCCAATTTTATTGAGAGTCCGGTATGGCGCTTTGACTAAAGGCTGGTGTGTCTATCGGATCTGATGCTTAAAGCTTTCCAGACAAATTAAAACCGATTGATAAAATTGGATGTAGAAACAAAACATTTATGCGGGCGTTAAATTTAACTGGAGTTCAACCTGAATAATTAAGATATGGGCAAGTTTAAAATTCTTTGCAAAAACCACGTGGGTAAGTCTAAAGACCAGTAAAGTTATTGCCGTCCTCAGTCCTTGCTGGTCATGTTTGCTTGGACTTGAGGCACGACAAATTCGGACAAATCTGTAAGACCGCTCACTGACTGCGTACACAATTTACTCCAAGTTTAATATTGAGTGTTTTTGTGTTCCTCAGAAAATCATGCAAATACATAATATGCCCGTATTCAGTACTTTCCGCGATAGTACGGTATACTTGTCATTGTCTGCAATGATTGAGTGTATGTATCAGTAAAAAAATTGAAAGCATCGCGTGTAAACAGCTTTTATGCCGAAAGCTCGAATAATAAACGCCTCATGCGAAACTACACTGTTTGCATGTGTGTGAAAGATGCGATTTGATTACATTTCCATGTCACTCATTAAACTGGCACCGATTTACTAGGCTAGTGAAGACGGGCAATAGAAGGATTCTCTTCACAACGTTATGGTTTTAGAATAAAATAGATATTTTTATTATACTCGTGTTTTCTGATGTGAGAACCACTCAACCAGTGAAAGTGTTAAAATACCTACTAATATTGCACTAATTATATATAGTGTTTGGGGTTTGTTTTTGGTCCGACAAACAGTATTTCTATCATCTCACTGTGTTTATATTCAATTAACGTGATTTTATTTACTCACCAATACGCGAATTCCACGCACGCACGCATTCCAGATTTTACTCATGCGAATTTTATGAACAAAGTGTTTTTACGAAATGAAAGTCATATTTAAAGCACGAATCCCTGCACGCATCAACCGACAGCCTTTGCACAAGTTTGCACGTATTCAGAGGGATAGCCAATGAATTATGACATGACATGAAAGCTTATCAAG
This sequence comes from Alloscopus bannaensis, assembly GCA_027743745.1. Taxonomy (NCBI): domain Eukaryota; kingdom Metazoa; phylum Arthropoda; class Collembola; order Entomobryomorpha; family Entomobryidae; genus Alloscopus; species Alloscopus bannaensis. The sequence goes on from JAHZMW010004599.1 coordinate 12,004, forward strand.
GACCACACGACTGCCTTATTTATTTCGAGGACAAAAGGGAGGGCGGACAAAGAGGAAGGGAAACAAATCGATATTTATATCATACTATGGACGCCACATTGCTTCTCTTTCATCCATCTTTGCTGATCGCAATTCAAGCGTTATCATCACTTCTTTTTTTCCTTTTCCTCTCGGATTTCCTTTTCCAATTTGCATACGAACACGTATGTTCTCTAATCGCAGCCTGTAGGTGTGGAGTCTATCATTGCTGGAGGAGACGTGTAGGAAAATGAATATTTCCGTCATCAAATGCAAGCGATGACTATATATATGTAGCGCGGAGTAGAGGTGAAAGAGTTTCTTTGGTAACTGCGACTCAATGGTTTACTCTGATTTCGAGTGCGGAGTTAGTGTAATCGGCACTGATACAATTGTTTCCGTTGCGTGCTTCACCGCGATAAGATACTCATGCTCAGACAAAAATAGGACACCCTTCTTGTATAAAGTCAAACTTTTTTTTAGTATTCCGTATTATCCTTCTGTTTTTCTTGGCTCATGGTAAAGTAACTTTTTTTAAAAGTACACTATCTACTTGAAAAAGAGTTTGTTGAATAGTATACTAGATGTGGAATGATACATTCCCATTTTTATTCCATACAGGTCTCAAATTGATACTGGCATGCACATTATTATAATACTTCGTAAAAGATTTCCCTCAACGATCTCGAGTGCACGCCTCAAGGTATTCACTTGGTTTATTGTCGACTTTAATTTTCCAGAATGCATAATCATTTGAAGCCAATGTAGCGATAAAATAAATGGCTTTTTGCTTAGCAGAGCAACAAGAAACGGCGCCTTTGATGCTGGGTTCAGATTACAGATATTCGCCGGTGTGAGTTGCCACCCTACTCCCATAATCCTCAAAATGATCAATAATATGAGCATTCCACGTAAAATCCGATACAACTCGCTACCCCATTAATAAATCCTTTCAGCGTAATTTCACTTCTGTTTGTTTTACGGGGATCTTGTGAGACGAAGGAGTTTAGAAATGTGGAAAAGCAATGGAGTCATTTGTTCGTAATAAATCGACTATTGAGTTCAATTGCGGATATATTTACTTCATTGCTTGGAGACACAACCTCATTTTAGTAACTTTACCAAGAATGTTTACCGTAGCATCTGGCAATGATCGTGAAGATAGTGTAAGTGCATTGCAGAGAAACCGCGGGAGAAGCCGTATTTACCATCTGCAAAGATTTGCTTCTCATTTTTACACGTCTCTTGTCACCTCTTTCTTCATCCGCGTCTTTTTTCAAACTTTACCGTGGTGGAAGAATGAAGTTTTGTAACTGACGCTTACAGACATTTGGGGATTTTTATTATTTAAAAATGTGTATGTAAAAAGAGTGATTCAGCTAACAGCTCCGGTTTTCTCGAGTAAATGATGTTGGTGCATTCCTCACATTGGAGTACCGCCACAATCGGCTGGAGACAGACCAGTGATTTTTGTGGTTTCACTGTGAATCCATTTATGCTATTTTTCACACATTGCCTAACATTCCTTATCTTCTCCGCGAACACCACTTCTCTTGGACTTATTTGTTAAGGATTATGCTACTCCCACTTCATGAAATTGAAACGTTTCAGCTGATTCTCAACATCAGATCAGAGAGAGATAAGGAAGAGAGTAATGTGGAGAATGACGATGAGCGTTTCCCTCATGCCACATAATTTCCCTCACCTTTTCAGGCACTTTTTAATTCCGAGTCCTTAAAATGTGGCAAACAGCTTGTGGGTAAATATACCATGGTAATAATTTATAATGGTTTTAAATATATATGAGACTAGCCTTGCCGCGGAAGTTTATCTGGTCAGAAAATATCCCTTTACCATGTTTTCGACTTAAGCAAATAAACACATCATTACCTTTTCACCGAAATTTGCAATCTCTTTTCTTACCAGAGCCTGAGAAACGTCTATGATTATTACAGCAGGTGTATATGTATGTGTACATTTCGGTATCCCCGGTTTCTCAATTTCACTTTGCTTAGTGTGAGAGTGATGTGATTGTGGCACAAATCTCGTTTGAATTATTCTCATTAACTTTTAGTATGCATAAACCTGTCCCGGCATCCAGTTAGGAAGACTAGAAAAGCAACTCAAATATTAACACAAACTTGACTCTCCTCCTTCTTTCTTCCAAAAGTTTCTTGTTACATTTTCGTCGTTTCGCCGCGATATGCTAGCTTATCCGGAGTTAGTCGAGCTGAGGTCAGTCATTTCATCCCGTAAGTGTTACAGTCAAGAGTACTAAGCGTAGAAAGAATTTTGAGCATTTATTAAAATGCAAATGAGAGCATTTCAACTTCTATCCAAACACGTATGCTTCACTCAAACCGTGCTAATGTTCACATTTTTCGCTTATACGAACTCATTTTTTTTTTGTTTAGTTGAGCTTCTCTGATCAACTTTCTGGTGGTACGCTAACTCCGGTTTTATGCTTATATTCACTGTACTACGTTTCACACTTCGATGACTAGTAAATGTTGTGACGCGTTTGGAGAAATTGCTGCGACACTTTGCAAAATAAGACGCCTTCAAGCCCTTGAACCAGCAAGTGCAAAATGAAGACATGTACACATCATTGTTGTTCTGGTTATGTTTTGAATAGTAGATTGAAATAGTTTCATGAAGTGCTGATACAATAGTTATATAGTACAACAGCAATGCTGTGATAAACACTAGTTTGATAGTTTGACCAGTGCATTGCAATGCGTAAATGAAGTTCATCGTATCAGCAAATCCAATTTGTCGCTTTCACAATTTGACACAAATTATCATGACGCAATTGTTCACTGTGATTTTTGATTCCTTTAAATTTCTTGAATTGATTTTGTTGAAATCCGTAGATATAAATATGAAGAGTCGATATTTAATCTTACACTTAATGTTGAAGGTGTTGCTTGCATTGCTCCCTTGCACGTTTGATGGGATAGTCACTTTGTCAGTTCAGAGGCATTCGCAGAAAACGTTCATTATGAAAACACGAGCAGAGAGATACAAATACTCCCTTGTTGTGTTTGGGCGGCTCAAAATTACGCCTTTTTGCAATTCGCAAGTAGCTGCTTTCAAAGCTATGCAAGACCACATTCATACACTTCCCTAAGGCTTTTCATTATGCCAGTAAAGGTTTCTAATAAGGTTCGTAATACTGTTGAGAGGCCCAGAAAAAAAGAATCTTGATTGATGGTGGGTGCACAGTGCCCAATGAATTTTTATTAGCCACTCTAAATAGGCTCTGGTTATGTTCCACAGTATTTCCACCACAGATTTTTTGAAACAAAAATGCTAGCTGTGTATCTTGGGAATGGCTTCATTTAGCAAAACTGACTCACTGTTTATGCAAATTTCTATGTACGAAGGAGTTTTGATAAGTTTGATCCTGTTTTGATTTATAATAAATATGTACTGCGTGCGCTGATTTTTAACAGTTTTCCCACCTATTTTCCAGCCATCAGGATTAGAACTGTATTGTTATCCCCATCGACAAAAACACGATAAAAATCACGGTCCTGCGAACTGAAATCAAAAGTTTACGTTTACACGTCACTTTTTTACACAAGGGGCAACTTGATTTCCACCTCACCTACCGGAGAAGGAGGCCTCATATCACGTGTAATATTTTCCGTCTTCACTCAGTCCAGAATAGTCAATCCACAGTTATAATCTATAATTTCCATCCCTCCAATTTCAAACAATCTGCTCTCTCTCGGAGAGCAGACACGGTAGTGAGGCGGAATAATATTTTATGCGGAGCTATACAGAGGTTTTCACTCACCAATACATCTGAATATAATCATGCATGTCGTCTGTTTTAGTTATAAGTTCGAAAAAAAAACATACCAAATCGCCTTCGTTTATAAACTTAAAACAAAGTTGAAGGGGCTCGAGTAAAAAGTGCCATCAATTACGGTAGCCGCACAAACTCAAGGACATACTTTCAAATACCGATTTTTCACGCCCCCCTCCTGCCCGTCTAAAAATTTTTCGGCGCCCTCACGGGCGCCGTTTTATAGGTCGCGCTGGGCACGACCATGTAATGTGTTTCTCCGTTATTTCCCACTTTCCTATTACACACACACACAACATACTTTATCTCATTGTATTCTTTACGTAACCGCAATTTAGTAATAGCTATTTAGTTTATACTACTGATTAGGGTTGCTCGATGTCATCCAATTTCTCAATGTCACATGTCAGTTGTCAATTTGTCAGGTTTTTTACAGTGACATGTCAGGTATTTGACAGTGATCGTAAATGTCATGACAAATTTGACATGCCATGACATTTCATGACATATACGACATTTTACTGCTACAGTCGTCAGTATACACGTATTGTAACATTGTGCATCACTGTATGTAATAAACACATGCACAAATGCGTAAAGTATCTA
>JAHZMW010004600.1:0-46570 GCA_027743745.1 Alloscopus bannaensis
CATTTCGGCCAGTTTTTGACTTACGACTTTTTCATTTCGGCCAGTTTTTGACTTAGGAGTTCTTTTTATAACAACGACGAATAGGTAGTAGGTAAATCATTTTTCTGTTAGCTTTCCAAGCAAAATAAGACCAATATGTTGTTGATGCATGAAAAAATTTAACAATGGAAAAGTTTGAGCCATAAAATACAATAAAATCTATAAGCCTTTGGATATATGTATGTAACGTAACTCTCAGAGCAAACATATTAGTCGAAAAATCACGGTCTTGTACGTATTGGAAAAATAAAAGAAGAAAGCCTCTATTGAAAGAGTAAATTCCCACTCATTCACCAAAAACATGCCATACAAAAAAGAGAAGACTCTTAAAAGAGTAAAATGAATGAAACGGTGCTCAAACAAGTGGCAAGTTCTTAGCATTAGCCTGGTTTCTAGTAGCATTGTATCATACCCTATGAAGCAATACTAACACAGTGTAAATACTAATACACGAGAGAGTGAAAGCAGGAGAAAGCTGGATGAAATAATTCTTGTATCGAGATGAACAAGTTGCCGCCGCTTACACCAGGCAACGTGTTGGGTAACTTGCTTCTTGCAAAATGCCTTGCGGACGGACGGACATCATACTGTCGACAAGGATTTGATTATGTAGTTTCTCTCCGAAACCTGTTTCCGCTTTCTCTTTTCCTTGACTCCACTGTTTCCATCCTCTCCGTCATCTTTCTTTCATTACTCTCTCGAAATGAGTGTGCACGATTAAGTAAGCAACCTGTCAAAGACAAACATTGCTGTAAGAGGCTTAATATAAGCAACGTGATTGTTGTTGCTTCATTGTGTTTTCCTGTGATATTCAGTAATGATCACGTTGTAGGTGTACACGATGTGTTGACATATAGATCAACAGTGTATCAAATTGTGTGTCAGTCTATAGTATGGTGGGCTACAACAAAAGAAAGTGTTGATTGTGAGCTTCGCTGCGCTTCAAAAACAGGAGTCCAAATTGATCACCAATTGTTCTGTTTCAATTTAAAGGAAAAGGTTACTTTTAGTGGAACTGTAAGTAATTTCTTTCCAGAGTTCTTATGCGTAATTGCCATATTTATAACTATCGAGAAGTGTATCAACATATTTTCAAATCTCAGTTTTCGAATTGTAAGATAGTCACCAATATGTAATCTTTTGAAATTAGAATTTGTTTAATTGTCATGGGTCATTAACTTGGGCATGTTTTGGCACTTTGAATGATGGCATGTTTGATTTGCTATAAAATTAAACGCACGAAATACATTGAGAAAATTAAGCAACACCTAATAAAACGATCATTTTTCTGCACTGAAATTGTTAGAAGGAAAAGTGGAACGATGATTAAAAAACCGCAGAGGGAACCTGAATACTTTGACTGCTGACAAGCATGCTGAAAAATGTTTCTCCGGCGCTTTCCTTACTATGATTGTCAATTCGGACTGTCAACGGCGGTCAAAGGAAGCCTTGTCCATGTTCTGAATGTTGCATCTGCCTACTTGTTGTTTCTGAAGAAGTGAAAGTAAATGAATAAGTTTGAGGGAACTGTTTACAACGTTAAAAAAATCATCAATATAGCCTGTGTCGCGTTTGGTTTAAGCTGATATTCGGCAAACCATGCGATTATGCCCGTAGACGAGGAAAACATTATACTTACAGAAGTTAACTCATCAATCTTCATCGTCATCTTCAACCATCCGTCGTTTAATTGTCGAAGATGGTATGCATGAACTGAACAATCATTATCACAAATGTGTGAAACTGCCAACTATTTTAGTCACCGTGATAATGGTGAGGTTTGCGCTACAGACATTCACCATAACTCTAGTATAGAAATGTTCACCTTATAAATATATCGTCGACTCGAGAGCTTATTATGGTATTCCATATAAAATCGTTTCATTTCCGGAAGCATAACATTGATATTGATAATTTATTTGCTCACGAGACAGGGTAAAATTTTTTAATACAGTATTACCTACTAGTTCATTATGACCTAATCGATGGTTGGATGATTAAATGACATGACTGGTTTGGGACGTATAAACCGTCTAAGTAAACTGTGCGTGGCCGACTTGAAACAGTAACGTCAGAACTCATCAGTTTTGCGCAACAAAGTCAACATGACCCAACGACATTCATGGCAGAACCAACACTGAAAAATTCAATTGACGTCATTTAATCTGTCCGACCCTAAATGAAGAATGAAGCTTAAACAGCGAAATAGAAAATCAAGAAAAAAACGCAAAAGAAGTAGATCACCAGCCGCCAAGGACTCCGAGCCTCAGAGGTAATGTCGATTTGCCTTATGAAAAGTGTTAATGTATAAATAGGGTAAAGCTTAAAATCAGATTCAATTAATTCCACAAACTGTGACATAAAAACCAATGCAGTAAATCATGTTATAGAAATTTAGCAGGAAATTGTAAACGAAAAGTGCATGCTAGCAGAAGAAAGACGTAATGCTTTTATATTTATAATTTCTCAAATATTACCTACCATTATTTGGTAGTGGTTAAATTTCTTCTAACAATAAAACACAATTCGTTCTACAGCTTATTTTAAAGCATTGCTGATGATATGCCAAGATAATGTGAGTCTGTTTGCAAATATCAACGCCATTATGCTATACGCATGTGCGCTAGCTGCTATATACATAACGCTTGTTTATAAGCAGAAGGGCGTATTGCTTTTACTCGCCTTGCCAAAAGAGCTGCTTTTAAAAAAAAAATTCCGGGAAGCTTTCTGTTAAAAATCCTGCGGGTGGTCATTGAACCCTATTTGGCAAATTGGCACATGTAATTTGCAGTAATAAAGTCATCAAACAAGTCACATGTGCCGATTTCCCAATTAGGGCTCAATGACCGCCAGCAGGATTTTTAACAGAAAGGTTCGCGGAAATTTTTAAAAAAGTAGATAGGCCCTTTTTGACAAGGCGAGTAAATGCAATACGCCTTTTTGCCAATTGGAGTAAATGCAATATGCCATTCTGCAGATAAGCAAGCAATATATATATATTCGTGCTAAATTTCAAAATACAATTGCATTGGATAGAGGACAAAGTAAAATGAAAACGTGCCATTTGTTCTTTTCAATTTGATATATGCAAAGTCTCATAACCGAAATTACTCTGCAGCTTAGTAATTCTTACGAAGCACTGTCGTTACAAATCTTCAACTTCCGTTTGATAAACTAAGCAATAGATTTCCCTAATTTTTTCTGAGAGTTGTATTTGTCATTCACTCCAAGAAAACCTCTCTTGTTTGGCTTCTAATGAAGGAAATAACTCCATGAAAATAAGCACGTGTTTGCACAGATTGAAGCCATACAAACGACAGTGAGTTGCACGAGCGAATTGAGTTGTCAAGAGTGGAATCCAATTTTCGTTGATATACAAAATATAAGATCTAAAAGCGACTGGAGAACAGTCAATCCTCAAAACTTTCTTTTGATTTGTCTACTAACCTTTGCTTGCATGACCTTTTGGTTTCGTGGAACAAAGAACGACATGACAACATGTTGTGAAAGTTTATTCATGGGGTTTTATTAAGCCCGGCTGAATACGACATTATGTGGAACAGGATTTGTTTGCATTACATCGAAAAGTGACACGCGGAGGTTACTGGGTTCGGCAAAACAAAATTTGCCAGTAAATTAAGGTGGGGGTAAGGTAGCTGAATTTAGAGGACTAATAGAAAGAATGCATAAATATATGTACTCGGTTATTTAGAGATGTGTGTGGACCGACAATTAGGTCAAATGTTTGTATACACAACATGTTCCAGTGGGAATACGACTCAATTCTCAAATTATGTTTTCTTTACTGCAGAGCTAAAAACCAGCAGTTGCATTTCCTCAATTTCCACTCACAGCTTACTGAAGATACTGGCGCATGTCACTCACCAAACCTAATGCAAATTTTAGAGTAAATGCACCTTAGTAAAGTAAGCTTTGGTACAAAATTTTATCAGCATATGGTAGTCGGCTTTTGGAGATATTCATGATTTAGCTTGCTTGACCACACGCTCTAACACCATTATGGTTATATACTACTGCGTGCGAAAATTATTTTCCAAGGTTTTTATTTTTTTAAGTAAACACGTCTCATTGGGATACACATTTTTGTGATTTTTATTTATTAAAAATCCATTACTAGTTTTGCTCTACAGACGATGAAATGTGGTCAAGTTTACTACTGAATTTTTTATCCTTAACCCAAAACAGAAATTTTAATAACAATTAATTACAAAACGCTTATCTATTTCATGCTTATAAAAAGTTTGGGCAAAATCTGCCCATACCCAACTATATATTACCCTATTGTGGCATTGTCGGCTGCAATAACGGAAAGTAAATCACGAATATCTCTAAAACCCGCCTACCATGGCAGATAAAATTTTGCACTGAAACTGACCTTAGGATGGTTCATTTACCGTAAAATTTGCATTAAAATGGGTGAGTGACATGCGCCAGTGTCTACAGTTAGAAAGATATGCCAAATTAGGATAGTTGCAATACGTGTCACCATATAAATGATAAATACCTATATGCTAATCTTTGTAATTGCTTCGGTTTGCATTATCAGAATTATTTTCTAAAGTGATCCACTTGATCAAGTGATTCTCATTTCATTTGCCATGTTTATTTCCTCAACAAACTCAAAGCAAGGGTTGATATTGATACCGAGACCATGCAAATACTATAAGCATGCAGCCAACCAGCCAGTTACTTTGTTGCTTTGCTACATCCATCAAATGCTTGAATCATTGGCATTCTTCCATGGTATGCACAAGTTTGCTGGCTGCAATCCTTGTACGGCACCTTTCGCTGGAAATGCTGAAGCCATTGCGAGGGAGCTGAGTTTCCTTGACTGGAAATTATGTATCTTTAAAGCTGTATTTCCTTACCTGATCTTCATACATGAGGAACAGTCGACATGAACACGTCGTGAGAGTCAGGTTCGCCACCGTTACAACGCTCTGTTCTGTGAGAAAACGCTGCAAAAGTACTCATACCCCAGATATTATGAACTTTCACAAGTGTTCATTACATTACCAGATACACGACTTGTATATTATTACGAGCCTCAGAATTGACTCCCCTTAAAAATTTTGTGGAAACCCCTGTTGTAATTTTTAAGGTATAAGCACCGCACTATAAATACTTGGCGATTTTGATGGAAACACTGGTTTCATATAAATCTTCTCTTTCATTCTACGAGTCAATACGAGGCATTTTGCCCTCTCACTGTTTATGAAACAATTTGTTGTAGTGCACTTTGTTCAAGACTGGCAAATACTACTACGGGAGTTTAGTTGTAAAGCAGTGTGACGTTAGAAAATTATTTTCTGCTCGTTGGTCAAATGTGATTAATAGAGTGAGTATCAAAAATTAAAAAAAAATTAGGGCTATCAGAATTTGTGCCGAACCTGGTGCTTCTAAAATCCATACCCATGGAAAGTGGGGCCATGAAGGAAACGATGATGAATATCAGCGTTCACGATTTAGCCCCTTTCGTTGTCCAGGCACACAACAATCATATTCAAACTGCAACTGAAAATGTGTACAACTGCCAGCCTCCACAATCTCGTGATCAGCAGCAACCGTTCCAGTTAGGAAGTGGGTACATGCCAGTACATTCAATTTCTGGCGGCCTCACCTTCTATAATAATGAGCCGACGAGTCATGTAGCATCCTCCACATCTCACTTGGTTCATTTCGAGTAAGCCTGAGTTTTGTAATTTATATATTTTAGTAATTCGAGATATGAATTCGAAACCTGTCGCCCGGTCAATTACAGATTATTAAAGGTTTTATCAATTCAATTCTACTTCTAAACATCAATTCCCATTTCCTTTCTGCATAGAAATCAAGGAATTATTTTTTGATTTAGAAGTTCTAACGGCATGCCATACTGACCCATAATGGTTACAGTTAAGTGGCTAATTAAATCAAAGACCATATAAGCTGCACGTGTGGAGAGTACGTCTCCAAAAAGCCCCAGATATATTTAAGAAACGCAAAAATTATAAACGTTTAGATTCAACGTTGATTAAAATACATATTTACAATTTTGCCGTGCAATTTGTGTTTCATTCTACGTAAAGTAAAAACAGCGTTGATAGAGAAAACTAATATGACAAATTGTCATAAAAGTTGCACTGAGCAGCGTAAACGTTTAAGGTGAAATCAAAAGTTTCTTGGATGTATTTGTAAGTTGTTAAACCGAATCTTCCGTTTGTTCCTCCCTTGGTCGAAATCAGTGGATACAAGTGTTCGTGTGAGTAAAACTTAAAATTTGCCTAAACCTAAAATTTAACCGAACTCTTTCTTAAACATTCCAAGTAGTTACAAATGGACAATAGGTAAAATTAGTCAAACTAAACTTCAACCTGAAATTCTGATTCCAGTGTCCAGATTAGTAAGTGTTATATGGCACTGATGGTGGACTGAAGGTATCTCTGACTACATGGTAGTCGATGTCATAAGGTACATGTGGTGTCTTTCTACTTCGTTTGGCAGACGCGTGCAGGATTTAATCCGCTTAAATGCATTAAGATGTGCTGCACCATACTAATATCATTCCACTTGCAATTGTATAATTTATTTACCTATATTTAAAAAAGACAGGGATTACCGATGGAGAGATGTGGAAATAGATACCTGAATGAAATGGATATCATTGTAGGACGGGTACCATGAAAACGTCCTTCACAATTATATGATGTATTAAATTTAATACATATTTCACATAGTCTCCTGCACTTTCAGCAATAGAATTCTTTGTTTTAATTATGAAAATGACGGTATAGTACTCACTTCACAATAGAGATCGTACTTGTGCCCCCACCAACCTAGCGTACGTATGTGATCTAATCCACTATATCTGTATTGAACATTTTTTTGTATCACAAAACCCTGCAGAGAGTTCATTTTAACAGCTTACAATTGCTACAACTTTGTATCTCATCAACCCTTTACGTTTTCATTTCCTAGAAAATGTGGAGCAGTACAGTAATCTGCTTTAATGATTAGAAGGGTTTTCCATATTCCAGGTTACCGAATATTAGCCTGATACTATCAGATCACAGATTATTTATTTTAGGTGTCATAAATTTAAAATGTAGGTGGTTGCAAATTATTTGATTCAGGAAGTGTGTAGATGCGAGAGCAAAGATTGTCGTTTCATCAATACAATTTTAGAATCACGTTTTCAAAGAAAATGTCACTTCCATCTGCTATTTTCACCGGGCAAGAAATCATTCAGCCATTTGCAATAAAGTCTTTAAAGGAAAATGTAATATTTTAATCATACCTTGTAGTAAAATTTAATGTTTTATTTAACAAAATGTTTGAGTATTATTTCGTAGTATGGTTCTACGAAAGTTGACACGCATTGTTATCGTTTTGGTGAACCTTGTATAACCTTTAATAGGTATCGAAAGAAGACAGCATATATCTCGTTGTAGCCATTTTGCGATAAATCACATACTAAAACGGCGACAGTGTATTCCTTTGAAAATTTTTACACAAATATGCCTTTGTTTTATCTCTGTTGATAATTTCAAAGAACCTCGACGTGTACGCAAGAGAAAGTCTTCTGTTTTAAGTGAATATGATCAAAAATTCAAAAGCAACCTGCGCGCAAGAATTCATGACATGTGCAAACATATTCATGCAGTTTAACAAAGCTCGCTGTTAAGCTCATGTATACTATTTGAAATAATACGTGAACTAAAACACAAATATCTCAAATACAATAGCTATAATGTTCAAACTCGTAGTAGCTTACACGGACTTCCGTATGCAAACCAATAGTTACATAGTTTCTTGAAAATACATTTTACATTAAAAATTGTATTAAAACTGATGCAGGGACCAAATTTTATCCTATCGTTTGATGGAATTTTTTACTTAACATTCGAGAATACATATTCCTCAAAATGTCAGGTTTAATATTTTTCATTTGCGGGCTTTTCTACTTTGATCGTCGCTTGTGCTTACGGCTTATAATTGCGAGTGAGCCAAGTGCTCTTGTATGCTTTGAATTCGCTGTTGAAGAGTGTCTATTTCGGCAAATGACGGAGAAAACGAAACAAATCTCTTTGACCTGATTACAAAATCTGAACGCTCGCTCTCATTTCCCATTACTTTGTAATCAAAGTCCCTCATCTTCAATGTAATCAAACTTGCCCTCTTCATTGGTAGATTTGAAGATTTCGATTCAAAATTGTAGTAGGACCAAAAGAACGTTTCAATTGATTTCTCAAAATACCAGTTGTCAGTCATTCTTCACATGTTTGTTGTGGTCGTCGTCAATTTTTGAAGCCGAACTTTTGTCTCCTTTTTCAATTGGAATAGCTATCTACCAAAAAGAGTTTCCTTTAAATATCTAGAATTACAGTGACATCTAAGTATACGAAAGCACTGACTAGAACACTGTTGGTTTTGCTGGATAGAAAATTCTAAGTATTGAAAATATGATTGCTCAATGCTTGGAATTTAGGGATGCATTGCCAGATTTCTTCTATGACAAACATTTATGAATATTAGTACCACATCTCAACTTTATTTTGGAATCTTGGTATTTGAAGTGCTACGAAAGCCTTGCAGTTTACTGTTGATTTTGCTGTCAAAATTGAAAAGCATTGGTTTTTTGCAGGAACAAGCGATCGAACTTTTCAGTTTCCTGGTAATTCAATTTACGGACTACAAAAAGGATTTCATGAACGAACACTTAAGTGGTTACACAACCTCATTCTCTACATATGTCGAGGGAATTGGTATATACATAAAAAGAGCTCAGTCCTCATAGGCATTCGATGCAACCAACAGCAAACAAATCCAAGTTTACCAGATTTTTTTAAGACAACGATATTCGATGAATGGCATCACTATCAATGGTAATTGAGGGGAATGAATAAAGTTGATCATTTAGGCATGTACCTAATTGTCTTTCTTGAGTCTATTATATATATTAGTATAATGTGCAATTCTTAGCATAGTGTGCAATTCTAGCTTGAAACTGTCACTGTTGCGTAAAAGTACTTAGAACGACGGGATAAACGTAAAATATAGCTTTTTAATAATTTATCTTGATGTCCTACTGACACATTAATGTTTACTGTAGCACAATGTAAATCTCTGTGTTCACTAGTGAAAGAGGCAGCGGATGCGTCCCGACGGGTGTGTATGGCATAGTTACGTCTTCCTCGTCAGTAACCCCAACTCTTTCAGCTACGTCTCCTTTCAGTCACTTGCATCCACATCGGGACACCGGAAGTAACAGCAGTCGCCATCATCACTGCACTCATCGCCAAAGCCATGTTCGGAATCATCATCACCATCATCATCATCACCACCACCATCACCCGAGTAGCAGCACCTCCAGTCAGCACAGCTATTCCACCCACCACAGCCAAGTGAGTAGCGTAGGCAACAAAAGCATGTCTGATGTTCGCGTGGATTCCTCGTCATCCCCACCATATCACAACCACCGACACCACCATCATCGGAAGCGCAAAAGTCCAGTTGCGTAAGTGCTGCCTTTTGAAACCTGAATCGTACATGTGGCACAACCTTACTCATATTTGCAACATTCATTGCATTTCTGCAATAGTACCACCGTGTAATTCGAATTATGAAATTATCTGCGTATTATTTCCATATTCATAACCCAATTTTTAAAGCTATTTGAGGTAGTCGGAGATGAAATGTATATATATCTCATGTGGGTTTCGATTGCGCAATTTTCCTTTCGTTTGACTATAGATCCGGACACCAGCACCGCTGGAGCACTGAGCACAAATAAATTAATGAAATGTGGCAAGCCTGCATGCGCAATTTGGAGCGTTTCAAATTTTTATACATGATTTCTCACTTATTTAGTCTTACGTAACAATATTTCCACATCAACCACAATGAATTTGTCTCACCTTGTTTTGGCTGAGAGACTCGTTTGTTCTCGATCGAGCCAATTATCCACAAGCTGTGTTTTATTGTTGAACTTTTGTAATTGAAACGCTTGCACATATGCGATGAAAATTTTTAGGAAATTGTGCTTTGTGAATTCCAAATTGCCTGATGCCAGCAAACATTCATATCATTTATAGCTTCAAACACCGTTCAAATCGACGTATATTTAAGTGGAGGACAAACCCTGCAGAAACATGATTGTATTAATTCGTGTTTTATTTATCAGTGTAGCCCTGAACTTAAAATTTTTTGAATGATTATAAACCACAGTAGTAGTCCATGTGCTCTTTTATTGATATTCTATTTACTAATTATCTGCAATACTTGCACGCCTGTCTAAGGTATTATGTTTACTTGACTATTCATAAAGTAACGACTTACATAGATACAGTAGATCAACATTTCAGGTTAACCCAAATCTAGATGAGCAGAAAAAATTTGCCAATCTGCAGTTGCCATTATTTACCAACAACAACACACGGGATTTTAACTTTGTTGTAATTGAACTGTTTCTTTAAAACGGATACAGGAGTACGCCCAAGCTTAATTACAAAAAATCTCCGTTCGTTGTTTGCAGCTCCTATCTCATACGATTCGCCATCAATCTTTGTGTATGATACCTGAATCTTTCTCCAATCAACAACAGTTGAAGGTGAACAGAAATTGGGGGTTTGCATACTAGAACTGGAATTTGCATGCAAAAAAAAATGATAAAGGCATTCTTACAGGAGTATAATTAAGTTTCCTATACAACTGATCGGTATGGTTTTCCATTTCTCAGAACAAATGTACCAGGCCAGGTGCCTTACCGTAGTGAATGCATTTTGAAACTGCTACATAATATGTATTTACGTATGTGCTTTTGCATTAGTAGACACCTGGGCTATGAAAACTTATCTGCAGGTTACGCGATACTCTTGCTCGAAATGATCGATATCATTAAATTAAAGAGAAACTGTATTACGTGTAAACCAGAATTTCCTCTCTTTCCGTTGCTTAAACTGCACAGAATTGATATACGCGGTGACGTATTACGCCGAGGAACATAAAATCATTTTGCGACTCAAACAGTAAGCCTTTCATATGCTCAACTATTTAATGATGAGTAACCCCAATTACTTGTATTTGTAATTCCACCAGAAAAGTGGAGCGTGACATAGACGAGGATTCCGAAACGTGTAGTTCACGAAAAACACTCACACCCACTGACGATAGCTCAAAAAAGTAAGTTGAGCATTGTTCAAGTAGAATATTGATTGCCTTCTGTACAGCGACTTAAAATGTTTTGTACAGAAATTTCTGATAATGCATCACTATGGACTTCAACGACTGTAATTTGTTGAATTCTGTGACAAGCACACTAATGCGTACTTGTCTTTTTAATAAATATATCACGTTTTATTATGCATAAACTTGGCATCATTCTCTCCACTCTGGTTGAGATGGCCCTTCTGAAAAATCTGTCTAACTAGTAGCAATTAAGGCTTTGTGAGAATGTAGTTGCAGAAATTAATATTGAAGTTTAAGCATGTAATGAAAATTTTTAAAATATGCATTTGATTAGAACTTTAGGAAAAGTCTCGCCATACTCACCTCCTATTTTTATCTGTGTTGATTTCCTTTGCAGCCAAGTTCAATTGAATCATCATTTAGTTACGCTGTCGTATCGAGTTTCAATTATATGTATGCCATTGTCTTGTTAATTTCATGGTACATCTTCAAAATGATGATAAAAAAGTCTGGCAAATAATTTCTTTGCAAGAAACACAAGTCCCACGCTCATTATAATAAGACATGCGTCATTGAGACAATGATGTCACTGCATGTAATTTAAATGGACGTAATATGTAAATCGTTTTCCGAAAAACGAATTGAATATAACGTATGCTGATATGAAATCAATCACCAAAAAACTCAGCGTTCTATTACGCACTGCGAAAGCACAGTAGTGTTTATCTTGCCCCAAATGCAGCCTGCCACAAACATTGGCATCGATGCCTCCGAGTAAAATCCTATTTTATTCCAAATTTCGCACTGTTTCAGATTTGTGAGAAAAATAGTCAATTTATTCATTAATTCCCCGCTAAATACGTTACATAATATTGTCAACGTGCATAAAAACTAATGAGCACAAACTTCTTGCCAACTTGCTCATTTATCGATAATTCTGGCAAACTGAGAAACGGTTAATTCCGCAGTTGAACTGCACGGAGGAGTATAATACATATATTGTTCATTATTTCACAAGAATAGTTTAAACACAAAACTTTCTCAATGCGCAACACTAAATCGCAAGTAAAAAAACGAAGAGAGCCCCACTGCGAGATGATGATGGGATTTCTTCGGGTTTCTTATCCTTGTTTCTGGAGACAATAAGGGAACCTCAATTGAGATTTTCAACAAACCACGGTATATCCTTAGCGCATACAAACAAAACCGTGCCAGTCTTTTGCACAACTTGTCAATTGCGCTCGCAACCCAATTTATTCCAGATTTCTCAGTGGGTGGTATTACAGATTACTAATGCTGTTTCCATATTTCATGTCATGCCATGTCACACACAAACCGGTTTATTGAAGAATGGCTGTGTGTTGTAGCAACATGTCTGGCTCCTTTTAATTAACAACAATTCCTACCTATTATGCCAATACTAAACAGATCAGGAGTCTGGACTTGGTTTTCAAGATAAGTAACAAACTAAAAAAAAACGAATAATAAGCAATTCAGTGATACACTCACTGTCATCTCGTCTTTCTCCATTCTGTAAGTCTGTCAATCACAAATGTACGCCAATCTGGCCGAACGATTTTTTCTAATTGGAAATTTGTCAATTGAGAAATTTCATTGTATAACTACGGTCTTGCAAACATCCGCAACAAAGACAACGTGAGGCCTCCAGTTTCCTAGTAAGACTTGCTTTAGATTTTGCTACTCACTAGCAAGACAGCTTCATGTGAATGTGTTTAGTGAGTTTCTTTTACTTAAACAATACAAACGCTGAACCGTGTACAAATTTTATAAATACGCAAATCCATTCATAAAACACGACTCTGTTCAATGGTCTCGACAAGCTCGTGAGAACCACTACAGGAGAATTCAGATTACAATCTCTGTACTAATGACTAATGATGCTGGAGTTGATGACTTTATGGCATGTATAATTTAATACGTGCCAAACAATACTAGATTTCAAGGGCCCACGTCACAGACATGAAATAGGTTTAGATTATGTTACTCGGAGTGTGTGGCAGTGTTTCATTACTCTTTTGATGAGACATCAAACGATATTCTGGAAAAATTTCCCATCAAGCCACATGACTTGTCTTGTGTATTTTGTTTTTACAATGTCTTCATTGTAATGTTCTTTTCTGTTAATATTCATGCCAAGATTTAGTTAAATAAGTTACACTGATGTCGAATACGTAGTAGATAACATACAAGTTTTGTGTGCTTCACAGCAAGCCGAACACCATCAAAATGTTTCCTAAATTTGCTGCTTAAAAGTACAGCACTCACCGTGTAATACGCTCATTAAAACGACTTTGCGAGATATACACACATGCAAAGAAGTGAACTGTATCACGGAAGGTTACGTAATTGGAAATTCAATACGGTTGAAAGAAGGGAGCGAGCGGAAGAAAGAAATGAGTTGGAAAAAGGGGATATCGAACTTTCCACTTGAGTTGCGGATGAAATTTGTGTGCAACGATAGAGTTTCTAATAAAGACTCAAATGAACATTCTGCTTGGAAGCTTTCCGCTTTGCGAACCGAAGAGGTTTTGCTAAAAATGGATGCGTGTTTTTAACACGTTCATTTGGTTTGGCATTAGTTAAAATGTGGTTAACTGAAACTTTAGTTAAACATGTGAAGTTAATGATGTACTGTGCTTAAAAGGTGTCCGAGTATTTCTACGGCAAAGTTTGCAGGCTGAAATGAGAGACGGAAAACCAGATAGGGAAAAAGGTTTGCAGATTCAGAAAGAGCAGCGTCTCTTCGGTGATCAGAGTTAATTTTTTGAGACTCTTCCGCCGTCGCGCAAGGACTGGGGCGTCCAATAACGGAAGGTTGTCAAAACGTGTTTTCCCACCATGAAAATAGTGCTTCTAAATCAATGTCTAAGTTGGTACAGCAGTCAGGAAATGAGGATAGTCGCCGAAATGTTATATGCAGTATAATACTCAGGTAATAGACTACCTATGTACCAGGATTGAAGAGGGGCCCAACCCGCCTACCGGAGCTGCATCTCCTTCAATGCATTTAAGATCGAGAAACTGTTGAGAAAGTTTCCAATCGAGGTGCTGCCAAGAGGCGTGACTGGGGAAAACCATCCGTGTGGATTTTCAAAGCTACGAAGTTGTGAGTCAAGATGATGATATAAAGTACATCAAGAGCTAGGAGCGGCAATCAAAATGTCTTTGCAGATTCGATTTTTTTGGAAGCTAACGGGTCATATTTGTGCAGAACTCTCACACCCCTTAACGTATGACAAGATGGATAATGATGATTTGGGTGTTATAGAAAGCCAAACACTCCAGGAGACCCAATACACAAAATTTGCCCGGAAATTTACAACGACATGCAGAAATATCAGCCAGAACCTTTGCATTACTTTTTGAGAGTTAGGAATAACCGATATAGATAGGGCTCAAAAACAAACCTTTGAGTACAACCGAGAGGAACGGACATGGTTGAAGTTGAATTTGGTAGTATACAGAACAGCCTTTGTATTTTCAGGAACAACTGGATAAATGGACGTGTACTCTTTGAGACACGTATTATAAATGTTTAAATTTTGCCGTAGAAGAACTCGGACACACATTAGTGACGTTGTTGCTAGCAATTATATTTAAACGGGGAAATGATTTTGCTAACATTAGCTTTCTTTGCATTTTTTGTCGTGGCTTCTGCTGACATCAATCCAACTCAGTCCGCGGAGGGCTTTTTATTCGTCGTCGGGTGTGATCGAGGACGCCTTTTGTACGTTTCCGAGTCAGTGACACAAGTGCTGCAGTATTCGCAAGCTGACCTGCTGGGTCAGTCCTGGTTTGATATTCTTCATCCAAAAGATGTTGCCAAAGTGAAGGAGCAGCTTTCGTCGTCGGACTTGTCCCCAAGAGAAAGACTAATTGATGCAAAAAGTACGTAGCATTATAATCTGGTAGCTCGTGTGTTGTCCTTAAGTGCTCTATATTGTTCCTATAAATTATGCCTAATGCACATCATCTCATGTAAAAATCGCAATAAAACACTTCTTGTTGTAAATTAAGTAACGAATTTGGGGTGACGTGAGACTGACAGTCAATACGATACTTAAAAGGTTATTGAGATGAATTGACACATTGCTTTATAGTATTTTTTTGTATCCAGCCATGCTTCCAGTGAAAGGAAATGTTCCCCAGAAAACAAATCGTTTGTGTCCGGGGGCGAGGCGCTCGTTTTTCTGCAGAATGAAATGCAAGGTATCACAACATGTCAAAGAAGAGGGTGATCCCAGCGTATCTTGCCATCGTCGAAAGAAAGCGACATCCAATGGTAGTCTATTTCTAATGAACTGTTTTTTTTGCTTGATCATTTTACAAAATGGTTGCACTCCAATGAAATGCATAATTTCAGATCGGAAGTACATTGTGATTCATTGCACTGGCTATTTAAAGTCATGGACCAAGTTGGGCGTGGAGGAGGTTGAGATTGAAACAGAGGATTCTTCCAATTTATCCTGTCTTGTTGCAGTAGGAAGGATAATACCACCATTAACAATGTCCTCACCGTCAACTACCCATCGGCCGATATCATTTGTCTGTCGTCATGCAATTGATGGGAAATTTGTGTTTGTTGATCAAAGGCATGTGGAGCATCACTTACATATTATATGGCCTGTTTAGATGCAGATCTTATTATTGTTAGAATTGATATTCTCTGACTTGTTCAACTTTATTTTAGGGCAACGCTTATTGTTGGGTTTCTCCCCCAAGAACTTCTCGGAACGTCAATGTACGAGTATTACCATCAGGAGGATATTCCGTTTATTGCGGAATCTCACAAGCTAGTGTTGACCACAAGGGAGGCGGTGTCACTCCAAGTATACCGTTTTCGCACCCGAGACAGCTCATACATCTCATTGTATTCCACATGGAAGGCGTTTCGAAACCCGTGGACGAAGGAAATAGAATACATTGTGGCAAACAACATTTTCACAAGGTTCAGAATAACCTTTCAATTACCATTTTCCTGTTTTACAAGGAAGATGTAAAGATTTAACCACATTTACCGTTGTTAAATCCGTTTTAGGACGGACATGAATGCCGCTCAAAATTCCACCATCAAATGCGAAACAATTCAGAGTGAAGATTTTGAGTTTTTAAACGGTAAGGGAGCAAATGTCAAACTCCAATTTTGCGTTTGTGCAATAGAAAGATGAACACTTAAGTAATCATGGCGAGCGTCTGTCTTAATAGCAAAAACTAGATGTGGAACTGGAATTGGAAGTGAAATCCAGCAACTCATTAATACTCAGGTACCGGTCCAAAAAATTGGCGAGCAGATAGCTGATGAGGTTAGACAACCACGAGTACAATATGTTTGTTCGTTTGCGTAATGACTTGCACAAGTAGGCCCCTTTCCGCCACGTTTTTTTACACGTTGTATCTTCCAGGTAATGGAAAGTCAAAGACGAAGCGACTCCTCTTACAGTGGCAGTCCGGTGTCTACAGTTGAAAGTACGAGGCCGTCGTCCACTGAAATGTCTCTTCTGGTTTTATCCCCATCCGCAAATTTGCTGAACTTGAACTCTTCTAATGATCTACCACCACGGCCATCCTCACCACTGGAATCCGCATCTCTTTTATTAGACCACCATCAACAAACATATCCTTGCTCTCCACCAAATCATCATATGTCAAAAGAGGATCCCCAAATTTTCCAAATTTCTTCTTCCACACAAAACACCACCTCGCCACCGACGCTTTCGATTGATCCTGGGTTAGGACCTGGTGTTTCGGTTGAGCCTTCAAAGTTAAATGATGAAGATCTTTTACGAGGCAACGCCGCAAACGGTAATACGTCTATTGTTCAGAATCCAGGAACGCAGTTGCACAACGCAGGTATTAGTTAAATTTGTTAATATTTTAATATTGAATATTTTTTAATTCATTTTTAATTCTACTTGATACATTGTTCGCTTAGGTGAGCAAATGCTGTATATGATGGGGGACGAAGTACTGACTGAGGTGCCGCAGACCAATGAAGCTGAAGCAGGAAACGACGAGACTGCAATGGCGGTTATAATGAGCTTACTAGAAGCAGATGCGGGCTTAGGGGGGCCAGTTGACTTTTCAGGACTGCCTTGGCCCTTGCCATGATTCAACAACATATTTTATCAATATTTAAAATAATTTTCGATCTTGAAAGGTTTCAAAAGTGGAATACTATCGAAATTGTCAGAATGCAAAATTTGCAAAGGATATATTCCTTGATTTTAAATTTTAGTACCACACTCATGGAGAACAACATCTTCGGATTTCATACGTCTACGTTTCATAGTAATTGCACACACGACAATTTGTTCTCAAAACAATGGATCGACTTCCATTGTGGTGCTTACCGTAACTGACCAAATATTATTATGGACCCGTTGTTGACTGTTGTACACGCAAACGGAAAGCTTCATATACCTGACGAGTTTCTTGAGAGCTGTAACTTGTATCTGTGTGCCAAAGGCTGTGAGTGTGGTTGTACCAAAAAATGCAAGTCAACTCTTGCATCATATTCACAATCAGTAGTAATGGAACCTGCAGTATATGTGAACCAATAAAAAAAATAATTGCCATTCAGTAGCCACTCTCATTTCTTCACTGGAAATCAAAAAGCCGAATTGGATGCCCGTAATTTAGATACCAAACAAGCTGTAAACGATACATACGTAGTGAGTTCTAGCCGTATAGAAGTAAGCGTTGGATACTTTTTAATAAGTGCTCAAAATCTCGGTATCATGAAATACAAGATGACATAAACTCCGAATTAAAAGGCACTTAGTCGATGTACCTGGTAGACGCCATGGATTGCTTCACTTAAAAATTTTTTCCTTACCCTACAGTTGCAAATGAGAAGAGTGTAGCATCTCATATAAAGATTACTGGAAACTTACTGTGAGCTTTATGTAAGATATTGATTCGAAAGTTTATAGATTGTACACTTGATCTGCACCGTGTGATTAGTCACCGAATTGGTGTACTTTATTTATTCCTGAAATCTCTTCCTCGAATTTAGAGGAAGATGAGAGACAACGGAGGATATCCTTCGGTATCCGATGTTAACGTTATTACCGTGATACATATATTCGACACGTAAAATATATATGTAATGTGGTACAATGGACATTCCTTTTGTTTTTGTCGTAGATACACTCCTGACTAATCAAATAAAATGTGACTTTGTGTACAGAAACTCGTCGAATTGCATGACATTAATTTTCAAGTTTATTTCCTCGCTTAAATCCCCGGTCACCACAGGGCATCTTATTATTTCTGTTTTACTACTTCACAAAATGTAACTTAAAACTTAGTTGGCATTATAATATATATGTATAAAATGAGAAATCATTTGCTTCGAACAGACACTGTCCGCTATTCTTGACGTATCTTAATAACCTAATGTTTTCCAGACTTAATTAGCATGCATATTTAAAAGCAAGCGTAGGGCAACAAAATACTGATAAAATAGTTTGGTGTTATCATAAAGCAGCGCATAAACCCCAAAAAAATGCGTCTGTAAATTACTTAATTTACTTCACTTCTGTTAGTTTTAGATGATTCATAGTAGTAGTGATTTTTATGGTTGCCCTAAGTCTTGTCAGTTCTGGTGTGGACTAGCAAGATTAGCATTCTTAGCAGCACGTTTCCTATGAATACAAATTGAGGCGTTCTCATATGAAATCCATTCACTTCAAAATTCACATCTGAATCTTACAACCAAATTCTTACATCAAGGTCGCTTGTGCTTTTCCAAGGGATGGAATCCGCATGGAGCCGTGTCAAATTGCTCGTTGTGACGAATCCATTTATTTGAGACTGCAAGCAAAATAAATGGATTATCAAGTAATTAGTAAGTTTCCGAGACTAAACCCTTTCTGTCGTATCTCCAATTATATATGTTTGTATGTAGCAAATCATGCGTACATACCCCATTTATTCCCATGAAGCACAGGACACGCTCCATGTCGAGTATTATCATCACCAACTCCAGACCTGTCGAGGTTCCACCAGAACGCTGCAGATCCTTTTCTGGGCCAGAGTGTGACACCGGCACGAGTGAAAACCGTGGCACCCCCGCTATCCACATCCGACAGCTAATACCAAAGAAATCATTATGTTAGCTAGCAACTCAACCACGCCGAGGTAAATTACAAGTTCGAAACATACGTATATCATAAGGGTTGCCACTCGATCACCAACAAATCTCTCCCAAGGGGTATACACACTTTTGTCAGGATTGTTCATGAGATGATCCGTATGCGGTACGTACAAGCCACCTACGCCGTAGTTGGCGATCTATTTGGAAGTTACATTGAATTCATTCCATTTATAAGTACTTCACTTCGTCAGTTACAAACATTTGGGGTTTGTACTTTATCAGTAAACCTGACCTGGTAGTCTTCAGCCTCTTTTGGCTGCCAGGCTTTGAGTCCGGTGACTAGATGCACTCGTCGGGTTATTTTGTTCATCAAAGGATGCTCCCAGTCTTTTATCCACGCGCTGAGAGTGAAATGAAACACATAATGCACACTTTTCCCACTTTCGGCGTATTGATTGCAAAACAAGCGTCAAAGCTGTGCCAAACACAATGAAACTAGAATAATGCGCGTCTGCACACACAGAAAGCGATTTCAGTTGAAAGTAACACTCATTTCAGCTCTACTCTCAAAAATACCGAGGAAAACGACACAATTGCCTACTTCAATACACTATTGTGCACTATCGGAGAATCAGAGCAGTACAAAAGCTTTCACCGATTTTTATACTATGAAAAATTCAACAACTAGTGAAAAGAGAGTCTAACAATCAGATACATTTGGAGGCATTTTTTAACTTACGTTTGACTAGTGCGAACTCTGCTTTTAACATAGGTTCCATTACGCGTGCGAGTCAAAGATGAATGTAGCTACACAAAGATTACACAGAGAGATAACAACAAAGTAAAAAATGAAATGATGGAAGAACAATCATCCGAGATATTTTAAAGATACTCGATAAGCTGTCGTACGGGATTCGTCAAAGCGAGTCGCGAGCCCTTCGACTTTTACACTACTAAAATACTAGAAAAATAAGGTTAGTAACCTTTGTACTAAAGATATAGTAAGCAGATCAACGGTATTATTTGTATACGCTTGTCGAGGGTTATTTTTTTTCCACAACTATCTTCTACGTCTACATAAGCCAAATACGAATATCTAAAGTCATACTTTGATTTGTGTCAGTGTTAATGTTCTCATTTCATAAATACAAATATATTAGTTATGAATTTTAAAAAACGGATTAGATAAAAATTTCAACAAGTGTATTGCAAACCGCATGCAAAAGGCAAGCTTTTTATTTTTATCTTTTAAAAAGCTCAAAATTAAATGTGAGAAACAGTCGATAGCTCAAATGGTCAACTAACTTTTGACTGACACGTTTATGACTAACGACATCCATAACTTCGTCCTGATGATGTCGATGACGAGATCTGAATAGCTGTGGTAGTAGTAAAAATATACATAATGTAAGCATTCAAAAACGATGGTCCCTTTTTGCATAAGCATATTGACATAGTGCGGAGGACTATGGTTATGTGGTAATTTATGAATTTGTTAATTTGTATTTTAGCATTTTTTAATCTGTTTTTCATGTCGCAATAAGTTTCCTTTATAAATCATCACCAAAATTATATATACTGACAAACGTCAACGCCGTCAACAATTTGTGTAAAGAAACCGTCCATCAAACTCACATATGCTCAGACTTTCCATATGGTAACAGAATTAAGTCTGTCGCAAACGTGTTAGTTTTTTCTCCCCCTTTTATGTCTCTATACGATGGATTTTAATATGTGTTTAAAACTCATTTCCTTCAATTTTTCATTACCTTTGGCTTTCCAAGTTTGATGATTTCGTCGGCTTGCGAGACAGTGATGAAATCATGTACAACGACGATGTACGGATCTTGGCTTTCTACCTCAATCTGTAAAGCACAATATTTTGGAAGTGCAGCGTCATGATGAAACCATCGTCGTTGAACATAATAATCAGGCACGTAGACGCAGAGACATTATCACCGTCTTGCATAGGTGTATATCTTCAGTATTATATTAATCAGAAGTGTCGTAGGGAAAATGCATTCAATACAAATTTTTCTTTCGTTTGTATCTTACTTTCAGAGGAGAAATCTGCAAATATGGTCCTCCATCGTGTTTCAATTTGCACTTCAACGCTGCTGTCAAAACAGGTGGCTTAAAGAGAAAAAGGAAAAGACAAATCTGTCTTTGTTATTTATATTGAAGAGCATGCAAATATCATATTTTGTGTTTATAGCCTTTCTCTCTGTATTCAAGTTAACTAAAAATGGGCATGATACTACTTCATAAATGATGATGGGATGTGAATCGTATTTTTAAAAAAGGTATCAACTACCCGAAGGTTTTCGCCTCTGCAGAGGCGTACAAAATGCTCAGCCTCCTCGTCTTCAGTTTGTCGTTGGTACAGTTTCACGTGGAAGTCCGTGGAGGTGTTGAGACTGTACTTGGCGTTGGTTGCCAGCACGGGATTAATTGGCGTTGGATTCGTTTTCCAAGTCACGCCTCGTGGACCCTGTCGCTCCAAGACGTCATCGTGCTGCAGACAAACCGTACATCAGCATATAACCTGTTTACCTTCCTCCAACATACTTTTAAATAATCAAACTCATGCTCTCGCATGAACGCTCTCGGAAATAAAGCATGGACGAAAGGAAAAGAGAATGACTTTGATTAGAAATATAGACAGAGATGGGGAAAAGTTATTTTTATTTTTGGATTCTGCGGACTTAGTGCTATCGAATGTCGTATTTTCTACTTCTTTTGGCCTGTCCTGATGCATGGGACGACCGAAAAACTAAGCGGGGTTTCAACATGTTATTTTCTGCTTAGAAAATGCCACCTAAGGATCGAAGTTCAAAGCAGTTTATCAGTATCAGGAAGAGAGTATTGGTCAATTTGTAATATAAGTAATGTTTAGCAAATAATAGAGTATCAATTCCATTGAACACCAAAAAATCTTCACGACGCCCCATACAGTGGCACCCTCTAGATTCTTACCAATACGCTAAAATGGAGCATACTTTTATGGATAAAATAGCTCCAACATGACTGAAAATCAGTCAACTAGCTTTTGCTAGAATTAAACCCTAATAGTTGTAGATCAACCCATATACTTAGCGTTTTGCACTGGGTATCTGAAGGACCTGGACCGGATGGCAAATGTGTGTTAAAAAATGTAGAGAAACTTCTCTCTAACGTTTTGGTCAATTTCTGGGTATGCCCCCTAACGTTCCAGAAGTAAAAGGATTGAGGCCGTTTTGAATAATATTTAATGCGGAATAGTACCAGAGACCAGTAGCAATAAAAATTAGTCAATGATTCATAACTGGGTGGAAAAGTAACTACTTTAATTGTTACGTCGCCTGGAAAATTCAGGACCTAGACCGATAAAAGGTGGTATGATCATGAGGCGTTATAGGGGGCACAGAGGAGTGGTACGGACTTAACCTTGGTTTCGTTAGCAGTATATTAAGTGGGCTTTTTAACCATATACTGCTTTACCGAATTGATCCACATACATCTTTGTAATACTCTCAAGAATCCATTCTCCCTTCCTTTCGTCCATGCTTTACAATATCTCACCGCCTCGATTGCGTTTTGAAGCGAAGGACTGATTTCGGAAAGCAGACTAGTGGAATTGAGCTCATGGATTGCCAGCGTCTCCGCCTCTTGAAGCCAATCGATTGCGCGATGATACAGACCTTGGCTCTACGTGTTCGGAGCATTACACCAAATTCAAAAATTGTCATACATTGAAATAATGAGTTTCTGCAAAAAACAGAAGCAAAATTCCTGCAATTTTGCAATACCAGTGCGTGACGACCCAAAAACAGCATGTCCCTTGCAGTCAGCTTGCTCACACTTTGTAAAGCTGTAAAAGAAATGGAAAGAAAACGTCTTCATCACAAATTCAATACCCTCCTAATATGCAATAATTAATCTTCATTACTTAAGAGTGACTCGAGTCTCAAGTGACAATAAAGAGCAGAGCTGAATTGGCAGGACGTAATTCATCATAATGCACCCACACCACCATAGTTTGTGGTTCTTTAATCATGTTCATATATAATGGTCAGTCAGAAGATGGGATGATTAGCAGTTGCATGCCAAATGAATTTGTCAATTTTTCTCTCACCACTCTCGCCTCTCAACTTTTTCATGATGATGCATGATTGAAGAGCACAACTCTCTTTTAACAATGAATTGACTGCAACCACAACTTTTCTTCGTGCTCACGGACAGTCAACCCAAAAATCTTACGACAAACAATTTTTTTCTAAACGCGGCTTTCCTCCTTTGACGTGTGAGCAAAATGAGACACCTTCTCAGTGTTAAGTCGGTGATAACATAGTCTCATTGACTACTAGATTTTGCAGAACGTGTGTGACACGAAGGAAAAGGGCCCTGTTCTAAAATTAGAATGTGCTTGCTATACGCAGTATGAGAGTGGACATGTTTAAAACATAATCTCAGTTATTAAATTCCACTTTCAAGTATTATAAATAACTTCTGCCAGTGCTCCTTGCTCTCCAACTCATTGATTATGCGTGACTCATAAAAAACAAGTGTAAAAGGCACATGCTTCGAACAGTCGTCGTGAATATTCAAAGGAGGAAGACACTACTCTGTGCAATGTCGTGGAAGGAGTGCAGGAAAAATAGATGCGCGTGGCAAAACCTTTTCTCTAACTCGTCCTTAAATTCTTTCAAAATTGCACTTGGCAAATGACTTCCTCTCATTTGAAAATCTAATTAATTGCAGGTGAGTCCCATTTGAATACATAAAAGATGCAGTTAGCTTCAACTAGAAACTTTCCAGACCGTCTCACGTGCCTTGTCTGTCGAATATTTTTGACAAGATGCAGACCAGTAGTGTGGGGTGCACATTCAGGAAACGACTGCGCCTTGAAAGTTCATTTTTATGATGTAATGAATGGGACTCCTCTGCAAAACAATCAGTGACGACTACAGCATTTATATTTTTTGTTGTTCACACTTGGCTGGCTGAAACACATAAAAACTAATAAGGCAAGTGCTACCAGTCTGTAAATATCTCGCCCAAGGAAGAATTTACTAATAATCATATGCACACTTTTTTGTGAGTGAAGAGCGTGGAAGGCGACATTGCAGTCCGGCATCTCCTCAGGAAAACCTTTGAGGAATGTGTGTTGACGTCGGAATGCTCAGCGTTTGTCAGTTCTGAGTGAACTGCTTACCTTTCTTATTGCTCGTTGCGAGTTGCTGTGAAGGCATCACATTTCCTTGTGCTAAAGATGGCATGTCCAATTGATAAGTGTCTTGAAGCCGAACTAATGCCTGTGCCGCTCCATTCAGGTCGTCAGCTTGTGGAAAATTGGTTCCTTTTCGGAAACCTTCAACCCAATTATGCACACCTGAAATCATATTGTACGGACCATATTAAATGCATTATATGTAATTTACATTAGTAACACCAGAGCAAGGCTGGTAATCATCTTTCAATACAAAAAAGAGAAGTGCAACACAATGCACCACCAAATCCCTCTGTGTCACCTTTCTCTTTATTCGAATGTAATGCGAGGATTTTACAGTTGAAGATGTAACTGTGCGAATATTGAAGGTTTCTTGACGATATGAGGATGAATAAGAGCTGAAACTTGACTTGAGAGAAAACATGGACACTACACCGGTACACAAAACTTTGCACAATGCCGTGTGCTACGGTAAAAAGAGACTATTTTGTCATGTTATGATCCTAAATAATAACGTGACAAAAGCTGTACAACTTGATGAGTGACGATGATGTACAGTTTGGTACAAATCGCAGGTGCTCAATATAAATAATATATGGGTAAGCACGGAGCTATTCTTGTCTTAATCAATAACAAGAACAAGACATCAAATCTTTTGAATTTCAAAATTAAAGGAAAGCTTTATCAAAGTACAATCGTATGGCTCATAAAATTTATTAAAAGGCAAGCAAATCATTTTATCATCAAACATTCCATTTTTGCAATGTATCGTTTTTTCGACATAAGATAAAGAATAAACCGTTGCTCAATAATTTCTATATTTTCAATACCAGTGAAATATCTTGCGAATCTCTTGTTTATGCATTACTACTGGATTGTAGGCTTATTATATTTCCTGCCGTATATCGCTTACGTCATGAAGGCCTACCTATGAAAACTGAATTCACGATGGTAGATATGAGAAACCCTGCTGTACGGTTCAAAAAAGTAAGATCATCAAATCTCTGAAAACTCTTAAAACAGAGTCTCCCAACGAATTGTTCCAATCTCAGCGTTTTTTATGATAAGCATTATCTCACATCGTCCCTGCCAGCAAATCCATTCTTTTCACGACTCATACCAGGCAAAGCTCTACTTTAAGTGAAGAAATGGTGACTGTCTTGTATTATTTTTAAACAAAATAATGAATTTCTCTGTTGATATAAAATGCGTAATGTGACCTTATTCATGTGCCTCACACTAAAGCTACAAAAACAGAGGAGTTGCAATCTCTATACCCACTCAACGCCATTTTATATCATCCATGAGAGTTCATAGGAGATGCAGAAAAACCACCAAAGACAGAGTGGTTGACATACTTTTACTTTTCTGCATATTCTTTTTTTTATCATTTCCACAAAAATGTATTACACACTGCAGTCAATTGCATTGCAAGGCACTGCATTGTGTAATGAAGCATTCTCTTCACACATCATGAACACGGACTGGCTCACGCAGTGGGTTACATAAGTCTGCTGAGCAGGGACAACAATGAATTCGAATGTGCGAACACGTACATTTATTCGTGAAAATAAAAAAGGAGTCAAATCGTCTCGCATGTAGACTTGTATACCTATTAGCAACATGCTACATTATTTAGCGTCACTTGAAGAAATTCTCCCAAAAAGTACTTCTGTACAAACGATTTTTTGGGTACTTGTATGCTGGTTACAAGAAAAAATTGAGGAGTCCTCCAAACAAATGGTTCACGTGAACAGGTGAATCCTTCGGACTCTAATTTGAGGAAACAAACTACTCAAATGAAGTCTCATCCTGTGCCTCCCTTTCTTCCACATTCGTCACAGTTCCAATTACTCGATTGAAAAATGGCAATGGATTCGCCATGGTTCTTACGTTTCGTAGGCTGTGCGCAACAAAATCAATGAATTGAATACATTCTTTTCACCTTTCCACACATCTTCATCGGAAATTTGCAAGGGAAACCTAGCCCGGAAGTGGAAATGACAAGAAAGCTCAATGCCTGATCAAGAGGAGCCATTTTTGATGTTTGAATTAACTGCTAATGTGTTTAAGCGTTTCAGCCTAACAAAACCAGATGCCAGTGCCTTAAATGTTAAGTAGTAAAAAATACAAACCATTCATACCCTCTTGTATTTTGCCTCAATTTCCATTTGGTGAAGAAATTAAGCATACATGTCGTAAATTAGCGAGGGAGTATCACTTCACCTCCTACCGTTTAATTCCAACGTAAACCGTCAAATTTTTTATAGATATCTCAGTAGATAACCGTAGAATTCAATTTTTGTGTCGACATTATTGCCAATTAAGGTGTCGCCATTCATATCAGCATCACATCTGTCCGTTCGACATCAATGCGTATGTCCTTCAGTTGTGGTGGATCGAAACCACACGCATGCATTGAAAAATACAAAAGGTAATACTAGGCCGTTATCTAATTACAAATATTTAGTTCATAGCAGCAACATAAAAAACTAATTCATTCTTTCCCCTTTCGGTTCACAAATCATATTGCTGTCGGAAAAAGGTAGCAGTCTCGTGGGTGTTCGCTGTCGCAAGTACAATTTCGCAGTGCTCCCCACTTTTGAAAGCAGTCACGGACAAGTATCCCCTTGCTCAGAATAATAATACTGCCGCCAATGAGAACAGTAAAACGACAAGGGCCCCGTTTCCCGATGTGCAACTCCAAAACGATGAGCATTAATTCTCACTCATTCTCATTTGATTTCAGAGCATCGACATCTGTCTATACAATACTTCACAAAGTAAGTTAATAATTTTCCGTACCATAACGCAGAGTCAACAAAGACATTCATTACATTCTCGGGGGGAAATCATTTGTAAATCTAAATGGAATACGGGCGCCTTTTCAATAGAGTTGAAATGTACGACGATGATAAATTTGTCACGGAAAATATGACGATGATATGATGTATGCATAGTAAAAAGTCCGCATGACGCGCTTGACAAAAAAAGCTGCTTGATTTCATTGATAAAACGCGAGAGGAAACAAAAACATAATGCGATATGCCCTACATGAGACATGGCACATCTTTCCCATCTCTCTGTCATTTCGATGGAGGTTTCTTGATTTACATCTCGTCGACGCATTACACATCCATATCACCACCTCCACCACCTTGTGCTCAGGTGTGCATCACTTCATTATGTGATACGTATACATCATGTTTACCTGAATGACACGCAGTCTCCCCCTTCTTTTGAGGATGGCTCCATTATATCTCGTATGCAGATGAGGATGAGTTGCACTCACTCATTATTATTTTGGACCCAAAATGTTTCGTTCACAAAGTGAAACGTATGCCTTAACATAGCCACCTACACTGTGAAAAATACGTGTAGGTCCTGCGTTTTAGTTATCATCGAGGAGAATCTTCTTCACGTGAAGGCTCATATTATTGCGCTCAGGTAGTATTGTGTGCAGGTTTGGAGTTGTAACAATGACAGAATAAGTGGTAAAATGGAGTAATGACGAAATGTGAAAACCGTTTCCTTAAATGTTCTCTGCCTTGCTCCTGATTGCAACCAAAAAGTGATTATGGTTTGTCGGTGAGATATGCAGCAAAGTGATGGTTGGTGTGCACTTGTGCAAAGTGCAAGCCAAAAATAGAGTATTATGTACTTTTCCTTCACTCTTTTGGTCGCCAGTGCAACAATGTGTCGTGTGGTAAACAACAGTGCGTAATGTCATTTTCGCTTTTTAGCAGCGTCTCTGATTTGCCCCTGTCGGTTTGAAGGACTAGGTAGACAAATGCAAGCGTCATATTTTTAGAGTGTAATTGCTTGCAGAATGCATGCCACTGTGTGACACTGTAGCCTGGTTAATGCTTCACTTAAATGCCCTGGTCTACTAGAGGAGTGAGTGGCGACTTGCCGTTTTTTACGCTTCTCCTGAAACGTGGCAACTCTTAATTGTTATATTCATATAAAGGGTATTTTTATGCAGTAATGATTCAAGTCGACACAAGTTCTTCACTTTCCGCCAGTGATAAAATGGTGTGCTGAGTACACATTTTAAACGGGCCCATGGTCGCCGAGTACCCTTCCACCGAGAGGGAGAGAGAATGAGTTAAAATACATAAATGCTCGAGCTCGCTTGCTGTGCATCTGATTCATCTTGATGGGTAATTGTGATATGAGATAAAATAAAATAATATGTAGTGCACACTACATAGGTTTTGCAGTGCTCTGCAAATCCTTCGTGAATCGTAGTAGGCATTACACAAGAAGATCGAGGAATTGAATCGCATCCTCTCTCTCTCTCTTTGTTATGCTGACTATCTAACGAAGAAGATGACAAGTCTGTTTTCTGCTGTGTTGACATTGCATTGATAATTTAGGTAGATGAGTCAAGGATTCATCGTCTGGCCCTTCGTTGCACACAGTTGAAAGTGCATATACATAAATGAAAATCATATATTATGTGAATAGTGAATGATGTACATTTTGTTTAGAGGAACAAGATGCGCTGCTCAAGTAGATAAAATGAAGAGTTCCGCAAACATTATCAATGACAGTAAATAATATGAAGTCAATCAATAATATGAATGTATCTTCTTCGCAGCAGCCTGCAGGTAACTTTCAGTCTTGGACAACAAAAACAGAAAGAAATCTGATAGAAACATTACCAAAGTTTGCAATGATTGAAAACGTTGAATGTATCCATTATTTGTTTTATCGTGCCAGAAATTTGAAGCCGTCAAGTTTAACCTAAAGAAGTTAAATGAATTTGAAAAAAAAACTTGAACATTTCCTTAGTTGCATCGCTATACAATAAATTGGTGTGCATAGCATAGTTTGATGTTTGCACACGTGTGACGTGCACCTAGATTACTGCGAAGCGCATTTATTAGTTGTCCACTGATCAAACGCCTATTCCGCGTTTTCCTCTTGCATGAAACCCATATATATCTTTGGTATTTTATTGCTTGTCAAGTTTGTGTAAAATGCGTGCGCAACCTCTCTCTCATCTTCCTACAAATTCGCTCTCCCACGATTTACGACTCTCTTCACTCTGTCGGGAACGGTGTACCACTTGACAAAATTCGCACTTAACAACCTCAGACGCATGAGGAAACGACATCAAAAACCATTTGGATTTAGTAGTTCCACGGTTTTCTCCGCAGTCTTTGGGTACTTAAAATAGTCGTAATAATTTCATGACAGTTCGGGATGGATTTCCTACACATCTGACTGAATTCAGTTTCATCAACGTCCCAAGAAAAAGTTGAGTAAGGCCGTTAAAAAAGAAATCGCATAAAAATACGAGTCGCAGTACCGTCCCAGTGCCCAGTACAAAATTGATGTCAGGCAAGCATGTACCGACCGGTGTTACTTGTTAAAAAGCTCACAATGTCAAAGGCAGACATATGTAATCCCAACATTAGCAAATTACAAAGGGATCTCTTGAAATAGACGAGTGAGCAATTTGCGAGATGAACATTTTCATCCATTTGTAACCTGCACACAAACGTCGTCATCATTACACTACATTTTAGGTTAGTCATAACAATGACAGATGTTCAGTTATTTACAATAATGCCCCGGTAATTCTGACATACCACAAATATAGCGTCTTCAGACAAAAAAAATCAAGCACAAGAAGGAATTATCCGTAATTTTTTATCGTGTTCCCCACTTCCACCCTTTTACACCACATTTTATATGGCACTTCTTGTTTGTGCGGATTTTCCTCTACCTTTTTGCTATGCGTCAGACATCATCTTAAAGTGTCATCATGAAGGTTGCTAATAGCACTGTCTACACATGGCTTTGTTGTTGAATTCACATCTTTTTTTAAATGCGCAATTCAATATTTGTGTTGCACTTTGAAAACCCTGAAATACTTGAGAGCACGGCAAGGTTATAGATATGCATGAGCACGAACTGTCGTAACCATTCACACGCAGAGTGACTGCACTTTATGTATAATTATTGTTAAAGAGGAAGCGCTTCTTGTTGGTAAAAATGGACAAAGAGGAAAAAAATTGGTGATTTTTCTGCGTTATTATTGTAACAACTACAATATCCGTTTTTGTTGTCTCCCCAGTAGATTCATCATCATTGTTTATGTATTCCGCCAGCACTTGCTCACGATTTTTAAAGACTTTCTCTGTTAACAGAAGAAGAGAAGTCGTTTGCTGAAACTTAATCTCCTTTTAAGTTTGATCGATGTTTACAAAACACCAAGACGGTTCTGTGCAATGGACTTGTTGCGCTAAATGAACAAGATTCGTGTGATATGTTCAAAGTTAGTCCGCAATCAAGTTTCCACCACACGTTTGTTTTTCATATTATTTTTATAAATAATTAAATAATTTGCACAAAAAGTAGCTAATATTCTCCTTGTGCCACAAACGCCGCTGACTCTGTGGACTTAACAATTTAAAGCAATTGCAAAGACACGAGGTGATGAGGCTTTGAAAACGAGCTTGTCACAAACTCTTGGCAATGATTTACCAACGTTTTCTCGCCGTTAGACTACGCGTTTCGTTGAATTGGCTGAGGCTTTTTATTATTTTTGATTGATCGTGTATGATGATGCAAGGTAGTTATTATGCACTTTGAGGTTTTTTTCTTTACATACCGCGATTTGTCCCAAGTCATTCCCTTGATTCCTTTTGTCCTCACACTTCTTTTTTCGTCAATGCAAAAACTGTTCTTGTACACCGTGAGCATATACCATGGATAAAGGTTAAATAGTGAAAGTGTCATACATATTGTTCAAAAATAATTAGGTTCGTCGTATTGTTCACATTTTCAGGATCCTATAACCAGCAGTCTTGCTTGTTAAAAATGAGTTTTTTTTGTACATGATGCATCTTCTTCTTGACTCTTTTGTTTTTCGTTTGTGCTTGTTGCACCACGAAAACCCACCTGCCTGTTGCATGTCCCACACATCAAGAGGGAAAACGTGAGCAATTTTCTTGGATAACGTCTAAAAAAGTGGATGATACATATTTGTAGTATTTGTAGTATTTGCACGAGACAAATTTATGGATGGATTTCTGAAGAAAAAATACTACCCACACGAATGATAGTGATGATTTACAAAAATGTGCTTGACTCTCGTTAAAAGGAAAAATTTCATGTACAATATTTTCTGATTATTTCATAAGGATTATTTCACGTTGTGGTTTCACTTCCCACACGGGCTGTCAAGGAGATTTGAAACACTCAAGTCAGTCTTATGTACACACAGAGACGCCAACGACTTTGGTATCAACGAGAGAGTATGAAGAGATCATCGAGATTTTGTAATAAATAACACCACCGACAAAAAATACTTGATCACATCTCTCGTTTTAAGAAAAAATCGTGTCATAATCAACTTGCTTTGGTTTTTTTTCGTATGCATTTTGTTTCTCCCTGTCGCTCCGAGTAAAGTACAAGAAGGCTATCCAACAAAGCGATAAAGGCGCTATGTACACAATGACCTAGTAGTGAAGTCATGTTTAACAGACTCATGCTTCCGTATTTTATTAGATGTGAGACTTTGTCAAACGAAAGTCGACGCACGTTGCATTATACTCTTTTTAGATGACGACGAGGTTGACGACGAGAACGACGGAAGGCTCACATCCCTCTCTCCCGTGCGACTCAGGCTGAAGCGAGGGTGCAGAAGCGCGTCTCTCTTTAATTGTTAAATATATCGTTTTCAATTTGTCACCACGATAAATAAGAATATTATGGTTCCCTTTGCAGTATAATAAATACTAAATATTATGGTATACATGCAAAAAAAAGAAGCGTTTCGGTTTCGCAGAAAAATGACGAGTTTATGTGGAAAACCATAAAATCGTCATAAATCCATACCATTTTCACACTACTTGCACCCATGCCTTCCCACTCACCATGACGATTTACACAACATTTTCTGTTCGAAGAGCATCGCTGACGAACGTCCCTTGCTAAAAAGGTGTAAAATATGTGATGTGCGGTGGTGATGATACCGGCGCATCGCTAAGAAAGGTAAATAACATCTTACAAAAATGCAACAGAATAGTCAATAGCTTCTCAAAAAACCAGAGTGTGTTTGTCTGTGCAAATTTCTACCAGTGAGCTGATGTCTTATTGTTTATTTTATTTCCTAACAATCAGCTCACAAAATGCACAACACTCATTGACAACGCAAACGTTTTCCACCTCCACCGCACACACCTCCTCTCATCACAAAAAGTGAGGCTCCTTTTATAGTTTCAAACTCATCTCACTAGAGAAAAGCAGTACATAGTGAGCTTTCTCGACCAAAGGAAATGCGATAGTGAGAAAATATCCACACACACGGTAGTAAAATGTGTGCGTTTATAAAGAAGGCTGTTAAAAAATTGTCTGAATACTATTGAATTTGTAATGTATGATGACGTTTGCTTGATGAGAATAAGAAAAAAATGGGATGCACAAAGAAGCAGAGATTTTTGTTGTTGACGCTTTCATTTCACTACGAATGAACTACAACAAGTCCTCTGATGAGAGAGGAGGATATTATGATGATTCGCTTTTAGAAAGGTAAAGATGTTGATCTGGTTTCAGAGGAAACATAATGCAACAGAGTTAGTCACTCACCTGTACTATAATTAGAGATGGCATGCAAAGACATCTGGACATCTTCCCAGTCGGCTGTGAGTCGTCGAACGAGCAAATATGCGTCGACTGGGTGCTCAACAATCTCCCTCGGCTGACTGCGTCCACTCAATAAGAATTGTTTCTGCGACTTGATGTAGCTACACAATGGAGGAAAGGAGAGAAAAAGAGAACCACAAATGAAGGACTTGATTTGATTAAAAGGATTTCCTCGTCTTATTTGCTGCAATAGAAATTGCTGCTCTATTGCCACAAGGATTTTTGACATAATTAGACATTGTATATTTGTACACATGTGTGTGTGTGCATTGTGCTTGATTTGCGAATGCAGAAAAGAAGAAACCGTGAAATATATCTATATTTCCTTTCTGCTAATAATAGTGACAAAGTCGACACCTGTAGTGAAATTAGGACAAACTTTCTGTTTCGTCAAAATGTATCACCGCCGCTATATATTTATTTCGGTTAGTGGAGGATAAAGTTGTCTTTCATTTTTATGCACAAAAGTGCACATTAATA
This sequence comes from Alloscopus bannaensis, assembly GCA_027743745.1. Classification (NCBI taxonomy): domain Eukaryota; kingdom Metazoa; phylum Arthropoda; class Collembola; order Entomobryomorpha; family Entomobryidae; genus Alloscopus; species Alloscopus bannaensis. Next base: position 33,696 of record JAHZMW010004600.1, read on the forward strand.
GTGAATTGATCATTGTAATGTGCGTGCAGCTTCCTCACATCATTTTTCACAAGTTTTACACTCATGTGTAGGATAATTATAGGCTCTCAGCAGGAACTAAAAGGATCATCCCCCTCTCCGAGAAAAGCGGATCATGAGACAATCATCAATCAAAACGAGTTTTGGTCGTTGTGTAACTCATGATTTGCATAAAAAAGGTGACACATGACAACTCCTACGAACTCTTCTCTTAGTAGCTCTTTATCCGCCGCGTTGAGAATCCTAATGAGAGTATGGCAATTAAAATTGTATCTCCCTGATGCTCGTCATTTGTAATAAATGGTGCGCGTGTGATACACTTCATTACGTCTTGTTGGAGAGACGGCTCTCAGGATGTGGTCCATTGGCTGAAAGGGTGGTGCGTGCTTTTACAATCTGCTAACAATCACCATTGTGATGTGCCGCCACTATGAGAACTGATAGATGCAGCACTTGATTCGATTTGGGAGATGTTCCGCGTTTTAGATTGAATGATGGCGATCGCATCAAGTTAAGATCTCCCAGCAGCGACCATATCAATCAATATTTTATGGACAATGCTGTGCATTCTTAACTTTTCTTTTGCAGTATACACAAGTTGTCGTTGTGTGGTATGTGTGTCATCTAGTCATGTAAAACCTTGGTGCATATTGTTGGCAAAGGAATAAAGGATGAAAAACAATATTTGTCAAAAAAAAACCTTTACTCCTGAATACACAGACTCTGTTATATATCTAAGTCTTGCAGTTTTCCAGTCTACAACAACGTTGGACAAAACGTTGCATAATGGTTGAGTAAATATGGTTGGTAGCCTCGGAGTCTGATATAATATCTTCCAATTGATTCGATTCATTATGGGGAGATCCTTCAAGCGAGTAGTATACTTAGGTAGGAAAAAACAACATGGCTTGAGCTAAGTTAATGCTTACTATTTACGTGTAATGACCTGTCAGATTTTTAGTTCATTTTATAGACACTGATCCCCAGAAAGTAGCCTTGGGATTCAGTGAGTTTCCATTAATTTCTAAACTGACAGAATAGTGCATTGAATTTGAGCTTAGAAGAGAATAGAGAAGAATTTTTGTAGAAATTATTTATGCATGTTCATACAAACCAAAAAAGAGGAAATGAGGGAACCTCACGTAGATGCATGTTTGTCTGGCCAAGTACTCTACTTTTAATGGCCATTAGGGTAGCTGATAAAGCAAGTGTGTAATAAATCAGAGTGTGTCACTTGAGTAGATAATTTGAGCCTAGCCATCCCGTCTCTAATCCGGGAAATTATTATGGGAGAGAGGGGAAATGCTACCGAGAATTTTTTCTGCTCACGCAATAATGTTTACATTACGAGTTTTTGGCCTCCAAACAGACTCGGTGATTAGGGATAATAATATATTGTAAAGATGTATGCTATTATGAATGAATTTGTGGGAGCATGTTTTACAACGGCGTGGGTTGTAAAAAAGCGCAACAATTTCGTTCCGCATACGACTCCTGGTAAATTTTTTAAAAGGACTTACGATTTTATGATATTTGTTCTGCTGATTGTGTAGTCGACAAAAGTTTCGAGCAGCTCAACAACTTGGAGCTCGTGCTCCACAAGGTCTTCCAGCTTTGAAGTTGATGAAAATAAATCCTCCCGCTTTCCCTGCAAATGAGATTTCGTTTCCCCAGCGGCAGCTGTTCCCTGGAAGGAGATGCCGCTTATCACCAGAATGGATAGAGGAAATAGTCTGCTTTTCCACGAAAGCCTAACTCCTCTTGAGCTCCTGCGTCCGGGCTTCATTCTTCTCTCTCCACCATTAGCACACTCAAACACAACCTTATCTTTGTGTACACTGGGTACGGGAGCAGGGAAATGTTCCCAAACCATGATTTTCACTCCACCTCTCAGCATATATTATTATATATGATCCCACTAAAACTCTGAATGAAATCGATCTCTAGAGACTAACTTTATGAGCTTCACTCCCGACTCGTCAGCTCTGAGCGCTGCATGAGCCCTCTTAACTCGGATTACGAAAGTCTGAGTTAATATGTACTCCCGCGTCACACTCCACACGTAACGCGACCAACGTTCAACAACGACTTTTCCTCGTGGTGCACATTCACTGGGTGAGACTTGGTGACTAACTGAAAATCATCGAATATGCATTATTTTTTACAACTTGAGAGACGAGAAAAAGTGCACAACAAGCTTGCAAAGTGCACCATCACTACTTGAAAGAATGAAGATGTCTCTCCTGAAGCAGTTGTAATGTTTACTCCACACACACTCCTTAAGGACGTGTATCTGCGAATGTTATCGTCTCGAAAGAAACGAGCCTTATGCACAGGCACCTCTGCACTACTTCGAAGTTTCGCATAGGCAAGCAAGTGGAAGGGATGAAAATATGACTTGTCTTTCTTTGTCCCACACACAACACCTTTTGTCATCTCGTAGTGCACCACGCGACGCCAACATTTTATATTCTGCAATCAGCAAAAAAAGACTCTCAAACAAAACTCATCTAAATGCGGAGCTACGCACATATTTTTATAAACCATCTGCTCTCGCCGGATATAGAAGACGAAGTGGATGAATGCAAAGATTTTGAATGGTCTCGTTATTCAGAAAAGAGTGTGGAATGTTTGTTCTGAGAGAACCGTGACTCCCATCATTTCTTTTTACAGTCTCAAATCATCCTCGTCCAACTCAATTACGACGGGAGAAGCGCTCTCGAATCTCTGTCAGCGCTCATTTTCACAGCAACTAATGTCGCAGGAGCTTAAGCGTGTTCCCCGCAAAATTGAGCAGTTTTGTACACAACTCGTTGCGAAATACCATCAAATTATTGCCAAGTACACGAAATCATGCTATTTGCATTCACATCGTGCGTAGGTACTGGCTAACTTTTACTACTCTAATAGGTACTAGGAAAACGGTGAGCATTGCAATTTTCCTAAACTAATTTACATATAATGAGAATTGTCCATTCACCACACAAATGGATGGAAGTACAATGCCAGTAATACGAACAAGAATGACAGTCGAAGCGAAGGCTACGTCCCAATAATAAAATAACACTGAACATCTCCTGTCAACCTTTATCTCGACCCGACGACAGCGAAGAAAACGAATGCACATTTTGATCCTGTTTCATCCCTTCATAATATTTCACTCCCCATATTATGTAGGTGATGATAGGTGGTTGTTCACACAAAGCGGATATGCTCTCTCGACAGAAAAAAACCTCGGAAAGGAAAGCGAGCATGTGCATACGCTATTTACAAACTAAATGTTTATAATCATCGTCATCACCATCATCATTTTCACACCGTGAGCATATAAGAGAGAGATACTGATACTTCATATTTTTTTCACGGTAACAGCTACTGTGTTACTACAACACTCTTTTCAGCGGTTATCAGTGCATGCTTGAAACTAAAAGTGGTGGTCCGTCGGTAAAGTAATGAAGTGGATGGGATACGTGACATTAAACAAATAGCAGGCATATTATTCTTCTTATATTTTCAATAGAGTAGATATAACCACATGACGCATTGCTTCTGCTGTCACTACTGTCCCAAAACCGATGAGCGCCTTCTTTTTTGTAACTATACTATACTATCAGTTTAATTTGAGTTCATGAATGATGATGTTGTAACAATGATGATACTACAAGCATAATTTTGTACTTTTCTTCATTTCTCTGTCCGGCCACACCACATGTCACTTGAACAAACAAGACTGCCCTTTTGATATTTTTTTGTTTAGCGTTGTCCATCTCTCTAAAAAGGATGAGAAAAAAACGATGTTTGTCTAATGTATGGATGTGTGTAAGTGTGATATATTTAGCCTTAAGTAAGTACAGATGAGCCAATTACTCAGGCAATAAAGCTAATCTTATCAAACATTCAATCCATCCAAATCCAGCTTCTGTCAAAATCCTTTTATGATTATACTTACGACTATATAGCTTGTATAATTTTTATGACTTTGGTGTTATTCTTCCCCACACCTTGAACGGATCACCACAAATGATTTCCCCCAAATTGTTTTAATGTTTCATACACTGTCGTTTCTAATCTATTATTCTCGTTGAATTAGTCATTCAATTTGAGAGTTTGAAATTACAACATTGTGTTTCGTAAGTGTGTGTGTGGTCGCAAGTGTGAAGTGTGTCACAATTAGTTTTGAGCAATTAAATGCACAAGTTATTGTCACCAATCCGCCGTAATTGGCAAGAAAGGAATTCAATGAAGTTCTCGGAGCGCGGTGTTGTGTAGTCGTTGAATAGTGCTTGTTTCATTGAAGACAATGAGGTCATTCAAGTCGATTTCCAAATCGTTATATTTGTAAGACTTCATTATGAGAGTTGGACAATTGCAATTTTTGATTGGTTTGAGCGAAGCCGTTTGAGCAACGGAGTGACCCAAGATATATAAACGTTTTGCTAGAAACGACTTTCTACGTCATTGTAGGAAACTTGTGTTGGAAACGTTGGAGTTTCAAAAAATTTGTGATGGGAGGTGTGAAGTCGTTTCGAATTGATGATTTGCTGACGCATGTCAATACAGAGGAGCCTGAGAAAAAAGAGAACCAAATCGAGGTGGGAAGGGAGAGTCGCAAACCGAGTGCACCATCTGGAAAAGCCAATGGCAAATCCAATGATGGCAAAGTCAGTGCGAGCCAACCATTCTCGAAGACCTCAAAGTCGAGTCCCACTGATACCAAAACCGACAACGGACACAACCCCCGCTTCGAAGAGCAATTGCAGCATCAGAGAAGTTTGTCTCGGCCATATTGGGCGTACCCCGGTGTTTCAATGATGTATCCAATTGGGCCAGTTTCTCATAGCCCCATCGCACTCGGACCGGAAATTGGGGTGAAAAATCCGAGTTACGGCGGTCTGCTGGCGTACCAATTGGAATCCTCAAGACTGAAGCAACCTGGAAGCATGTTTGGTACGATCGCTGACTCAAATATGCACAGCCTTCTTCCAGGGATTCAAGGCTTTCCTGGAGGAATGTCACCCACCATGGACTTTATGGCTTATCCAAGTTTAATGGGCCAACTTGGCGTTTCGGTGTCACACCCGGCTGTGAGTGCCTTTCACGATAAGAGGCAATTCATCGCTGATCGACTTCATTGTAAGTGGAACCTAAATCGTTATTACTTCGCCCCTGACAAATGTCATCGTCATTTTTGCATCCATGCGTATTAAAAACCTTGAACTCACTTGGATTGTCTTCTTAAAATGTGTGAGCTCGCGACGCGACGCTTCAAGACGTCATCTAGAGCACCAGAGGGTGGAGGATTCGAGTGAGAGTGTACATATCTTATCTGTCATGTCGAGTCGGTATTTCACAAAGACGTGGGCTACTCACAAAAAGAAAATCGGTTGTTGGCAATTTGTCAGGTTGTGTGATCGATGGTGGTGTTCTCCGAAGCAATATGTTTTCATGCTCTTCTCCTGTATATGTGTATCATTCACTGGAGTACGTGTTTCGTCGTCCTTTTCCTGCAAACATGAAAGCGGCACTGTTGCTTTGTCTGCAAAAGATACGAAATAATACTAATAATATTCGTTGACACAAGAGCTGCAGTAGCAACTTCTTTAAGTCCATGTAAATAGTTGGTCATGCTGCTGGAAATCAAAATATAAGAAGGCAAACAAAAAGCAAGAGCTTAAAGTCCACTATCAGTCTCCGGTTAAATTCGCTTTGTAAAATTCCAAAACAACGTCGTTGTCGTCGATATTTGAACTCAATTCTTGTTGACGCGACGAAAAGTAAGTATTTGAAGGGATTTACAGTCAAATTCAAACAAGAACTATTTTCCCCAAGTCCTTTGATAAACACTGCACAATGATGTCAATAGTGAGAAAAAAGCGTTTTGAAGGAATGTCGCATTTATTGCATGAAATAGCGTTCATGGCCACTTGAATACAGTTGTGCAAATATACCCCCACAACTAATCCCAGACTAATCCTGGAGAGCTGGAGTGATTGACATACTATTGCAGAGCTACCAGTTTGATCACATAATCCGACATAATCGCACCACAATCTGTGAAAAGTTAACAGTTTTTACAATATATGATGTGTGATATTGTCGTTGGTTGACGGCATTCTTCAGTGAGAGAAGGAACCCTTTACTTGTTTCAAGATTACTGACAAAACTCGCTGGCCGTGCAGTTGAGGGTGACGAGATAATGACAAACGACATCATTTCACATAGTGTACGAGCCTAACTAGCAGCTCGGCAAGCTCCCACTTTTCTCCACTAAATGACCAGTTGATTTCAATGGAGATAACGATAATGTCAACTGCAATCTCAATAGCAATGACGCATTAAAACTAATTCTTTAATCCTTCGCAAACTTACCGAAGCAATGCAGGGAATATTAGTGCACATTTAAATTGGGGGATCCCAGAATGTTTGGAGTCCAAATTTAGCTCAATTTTATGATCTGTTGTAATTCTGATCTACCTTCTAATTATGGAAATTTTCAATGAAAGTAAACACGGCTTTGTAGCTCCATGCATAAAATTACCCAAATGACAAAAGTGCATAAATGAGTACATCGGTAGCTTCAGCAAACTGGCTACATTTTGTTCAGCTTAACGGAAGCTCGCGGCATGGTTATAATGTGTTATTATAACCATAAATCAATGTGAGCAGATGAATGAGCGAAGCATTCATTGGCGTATTAAAGCACATTTTTTAAAACAGAAATTGAAAATAACTAAAAACCACGGAATGTCCAAACTAGATAATACAGCAATTACTCATTCTGGGGAAATTAAATTGTCAACTGGCAGAATAATAATGGTGCGATACTGATAGCGGAACCAGTGAAGTCGTCCTCTTTCCTAAAAATAACTCGAGATAGAATTAATGCGATACACAATTCTGAAAACATATATGTAGCTCAGCGCTGTATCACCACTCATGCAGTAATGCACCTTAATTCCTTTTTATCGGTCCAGGTCAAAATTTATGATACATAGGTCGAGCTGTTTTTTTTTTAAAAAAAGAAGAAATAAATAGTAATCAATGAAGTTTCGGGGATTAACGGGACTTTTTCCAAATTAGCATATTACTTACGTGTATCGCACATACAGAGAGAGCGATATGAGCAGATCACGTAATTAGACCTTCTGAACAATGCTGAAGTGATATTGGAGCCGTATCGCATTTGTTGGAAGGTTCTAATCCTTTATGATTGACACATTGGATATTAAAGTCGTGTTTCCACTTAATTGATTCGAGTGCTCGTATGGCGACGACACATGACGACCCCTTTGTGAACTGAACAACTTTGCGTTGATCATGATGATGAGAGATGAACTTGTTCGGGGCTTATATCACCATAATATTTTACCCACGTAGTCCACTCATCCAATCTGATGAATAGTGACATGACGATGAGTCTGTTTGATACCTTGTTGATGGAGTGTATAACCTGCTCGAATTAACCAGAGATAACTGACTTTCCAGATCCATTGTTTCCACTAAGCCATCCCTTGTACCCGGCAACTTGCAAGCGCAAAGGTGGCCAGATTCGTTTCAATAACTCTCAGACGGCGCAACTGGAAAAGGCCTTTGCCCACCAAAAGTATCTCAATGCCAACGACAGAAAAAAGTTGGCCCAGTCCTTGGGCTTATCGGACCGGCAAGTAAAAACTTGGTTCCAAAACCGTCGGGCAAAGCTACGAAAGTGCAAAGGCATTTGCGCTGAGAGCGAGGTAAAACCATCGTTATTCAACAACTTCAAAAGGGGGATTTCCACGTGCATTTTAAGGTTATCATTTGACGATGTTCCACAGGTGTCGAACTCACCTCAGGACTCACAAGCTGGGTCGCCACCGTCTGATGAGGACGCCAGGAATGACAGCCCGCTTGACATGCAAGTTTGCTGAATTGCGGGTGACGTGGGATGATGCTTGCAGATCTTTTCCAATGTACAATCTAACAACTATTTTTTAAGCGGTACACAGTTCTTGTAGCTGGCATACACTTTGTTTATGAACATTAGTTCCTACTTTGTTTACTTTACACTCCTACATTATATATAATCAGCCAAAAAAGTGTAACAGGAACGCTGTGTGGATAATAATATTATGGAGCTTAGTCAGTAAGATGATTATGGTAGCTTGGCTCAATGGTGACTGTCGTGTGAGGCCAATAAAAACTTAATACAAAATAAGCGTGACTGATAATAAGTTAAAGATTCACTTTGTTGGAAACAATGTTGGGAGCGTGAGTTCAGACAACCGCTTCTGCTGAAGTTGGTAGAGATCCTAGGGCTAGGAATTCTTGACCGATCAGGTAAGACAACTCTTCCAGTTCCTTCTGCTCCTTCATGATGGCCTTGTCGACTGACAGGGTGACGCGAACTCCTCCGTTAAATGAGATGAACATGATCCCGATACCTTGGAAGAGTGAACAAATTTCATGTAGTTAGTTACTCTAGTTCCTTTTGTGATGGGGCAATGTGGAAAGGGTGAAAGTAGGTCACCTGCACTTCCACGCATATGAGGCACCCATGAAATCACATCGTCCACAGCATTCTGCTCATGAAATGCGACGGTCGGGAAACTGGGTCCAGGGAAATTAGACAGAATCATGGTGGTCATCCAGTTAGTTCCCCAGAAATCGGTGAGAAAGTTGGGAACTCCGAGGAGGACTGGAACTGTTATGAAGTTGGTCACAAGGATCGGAGACCGCTTCAACATTTTCACTGTCTTCTGAGCCGCTAGTAACCGCTGTCTAGCACAAGACTCGTTCACCGGGATGTCGAATATACCCACGGTCCTGTGAAAATGGAAAGAAAATGTTTGTAATCCTAAATTACGAAGTACGCCTTAATTAATACTGTAGCTTTAACAATCAGCGAAAATACCAGTGGTTAACAAGCGTGTCCATTGGATGATTCTTCCAAGGCATTGGACTCAAGCCCCTCATAATTCTTGTGTTTTTCCCAGCTTTTCCCTTGCTCTTCAAGAAGGCATTTATTCCACCTGCGAGTCCGGCTAACAAAGTTGTCGTAACGCAAACACCTTGATTCCGGCTAATGTCCTTTATCCGCGCAAACGACATCCGCTCCGTCATGTTGAATTGCCACTCTCTCTTCAGTCGTCGGGACGGAAGATGCCAAACCGTGCGGTCAACATTGATAAAGAACTGGAGGAAGTGAAAATACGGCGTCAGTAAAATGATTCCAACAAAGTTGAGCAACGTGACCAAAGGCGACACTTTGCGGACTGGAGCTGTGGGAACATCACTCAACGGACTACTGCACAAATTCGACATGATAAGTTTCATGATGGAGTATCCATCACCAATCCCGTGATGAATTCGAAGAACCAATGCACACTCCACATTCTTGTTGTCTCCCTTCTCCACAACCGGATTAGGAACATTGTCTTTTACATTTGTGTGAAGTTGTGGAGTCGCTCGAAGATAATTTTTCACTACAAGGGCCTCCCAAGGAGACACCCCTCGAGGAAATGGCTTGGTTGCAAGGCTTCCTAAAATTTTCATAAGTTGCTCTTCCGTCACGACGTCGCTGTTATTGTTGGGATCCTCTGTGTCCCTCGCATCCAACTCTCTGACGTGGGTGTCGAGCTGGAAATTGGCTTCCTTCTTCCAGAAAGTAAAACCCATCCACTTTTCAAAGTACTGCTGAAGTTTCAAGTAGCTGAGCTCTCCCCGGGAATTTTTTCCGTTGAGGACATTGTCGTGAAACACTTTCCGCACGACATCCATGTCCGGTTCCCCTTTGAGGACAAGGATCAGCGTTATCATGCACTCGCACAGGCGAGATGTGTCATCTAGTCCTACCAAAGCATCCCTCGTGCTCATTATTCCAACCCAGTCTGGTTTCAACACTTTCTGGGCGATTATCACAAGAAATCTATTTGGATTTCATATAAGACTGACTTTACATTGCATTACTACATTATTTATCCATTAGATATTATGCGAGTAATTAGGCCAAATTACCTATAAAAATATAGCGGGGCGATACACACAAAGAATACTGGAATCCCGATCAGATACACGAGGAAGCACAACGCTATGAGAACTGATTTCCCAATCAATTTGCATAATTTCTTGGCCGACTCACTCGTAGAGTTCCTTTCCGGTAATTTCTCGCAACCTGCCTCCATTTTGATGCTCTAACCACAAATTCACAGAGTTTTTTGAGAAACCAAGGAAATTCCTTCAAACTCTTCACAGCACGACTCCTGCCGAGTGTCTCTACTAGGCCACCTATACCTACCAACCAAACGAAGCATATTTTCATACTGAAGTGAAACATCTCGCAACATAAAGAATAGGGAACAGTGTTCGGGCCTCTTCGCTATTGGAGCGCTGGTAGGGCACACCACCTTTAAGAATGGGTTTAAGGACGGCGGGGTTAACAATTACAATTTGCTATCACATTTCCTTTCATATACTTAGATTATATGTTGTATCCCAATCTTTGTTATCGGAGCATCAGCAGTACTCCTTAGTACGCTCTCACTATGTTCGTTAACAATCAAGAAGGAAGCCCCAACTCTCTAATGATTTTCATTTTGTCGACCAGCAGCAGCGTGGAGCTTGGCAGCCTGCTTTTAGGGCGACTCGAAAAGCGCAATTCTCAGTACATTCTGTCAAATTTGACTCCATATAATTTTTAGTGTTACTAACACGCCACAATCTCATCGTTACTGTTTGCTAATATAGTTAGAACATTGTCATCCTTCTCATTTTTGCTACAATTGAAGAGGTGAGATGGACGGTTTGTGCTTTACTTCGTTGACCTACGGAGCGAATCTAAGAGAGACGCAGCAATGATTGGAATTAAATGCTGTTGTACCCCATCGTGTAACAAGTGGCATTTCTAGTAGCTTTTAAGAGGGCAATGTCACTTGATCTGAAGGACTTTTATCAAAGTTTATGGTTTTGTCTGATAGATGACATATTCGTCTTTTAATTCGCCATTATCATAGCATACACTTCACTGAAAGAGTATGCACGCATAAACTTTTAACATGTTATGGGCCTGCAGACGATTGTGCAATTTTCAACGGAAGGTGCTGTACTAACTAACTAACATACCTGCCTACTCACAAACTAAAAAATCAAGCAAAAAATTGAAGCCACGCTGACTGCATGTTATAGTATAGACACAGCATATATTTTAGATTATCAACAACTGGTCACCCTCTCCTACCATTTATGCGCTTATATTTGTCAAGCTCACCAAATTTTTTAAATGACGTAGTAATATTTCCAACTAAAAGAAGGTACGCCAGTCACTATATGGTCACTCCGTTTGTGTTCTACAGAAACTGCTGAACTTTTAAAGTGCGTGTGTGTACTACTTCGTTGTTACAGTATGAGGAACACTATGTGATTCTGCAAACTTGCGAGGCAATCTTACATTTACAAAAACGCTAATCGATGTGATAGTTGCCATAAATGCGATAATAGATGTGAAAACAATGCGTGTGTGCATTGTGCATGCTGAGCTGATAAGTATTTTTGCATTATGATAGAAAAAAATCTCAGACAAAAAATATAAGTCAAGGTAGGGTAATACATAATTTTACATTAAAAGTCGCAAACCTCATGACGGCGTTAGCTGTGATCTCTGAACTTACTGTAAGTAGCTTTGGGGATGCGCACCTACGTGTATATGTAGTTGAATGTTTTGAAAAATTATATTATTTGTCCTGTGAAGACTGACTTAAGTAGTTTTTAATAATAGTCAAAATCTAGGTCCCCTTACGAAGAATTGTCTTCCCAATAATTTTCACGATGCGCAACCTCCGGCTTGTTAGGTGCACCATATTATACATTTTAATATGGCTGCAGTTTTCGCTTATTATTGATAATTTTTATTTGAAATGTTCATCTCTATCTCTAAAAATAAATAAAAATGGAACATAAACGTTACACGCTAAAAACAGAGAATGTGCTTCGTTTTACCCTCGATAGCTCTCCGAGTATGAACTTGCAAAAAATTGGAAGATTTTGTTGCTGTAGTCTTTTAGTTGCTTTTTAGTATGTATGCGCGCTTTAATTATTACAACATATTGGCATACACTTGTCTAACAAAATATACGTGACCTATATAATTTGAGGATGATTTGCTGCCGCATTTTACGGAACCCATCCATTATTTTCCAGCCATTGCTGCATTGTGGTGTCGGTTTCTTTATCTCGTCCGAAGAATGACGGCGTCAGCGCTCACACGCTGCCGCAAGTTGCCATAGAAACATAAAAGTTGCCGTAGAAACTGTACCGTATAAAGTCGACCTTTGGTAAAAATGGACTGGATTGCAGCTTGTTTTAAACGTCGGTAGCTCTACGTCATACACAAAATTGGCCCGGTTCATATTTCACATCCACAGAAAGTCAACGACAGACTCTCCATTTATGTATTAATTATTAACAAATGAAGTCGTTCAGTGCTATTATTTTGCAAAATTTGATAATTACTTCAATTTACTTTTTACAAATGCTTCGGGGTAATTTTTATTGCAATGCTATGTAAATCAGGCTTGGGGAATTCATCCTATGGATTAAAGTTGAGATTAACAGTATAGCATTGAAAATTGAGTTGGCGTTAAGTGGATTTGATGTAAGGTTTGTTTGGATTGTGCTCGTGTGTGACCTTGAGGTAGACGACAACTACATGTAAAAATTTGTAGCCCGAATTGTTTAACTTACATTTGAACTAGAGTACAATTCAGGCCTGTTCAGACCAAATTTCTCAGTTCAGGTCAGGCTTTCGTATTTAAAAAAAATCAAGTCAGGTTCAGGTTCAGGTCAGGCTGGAAAATCGCAGGTCAGGTCAGGCCGGAGGCCTGACC
>JAHZMW010004601.1:0-16407 GCA_027743745.1 Alloscopus bannaensis
TGCATGAAGCAACAATCAAAGAAATTATGTCTTTAAAATGTTGGCTACGACGTAAACTTACCCTTTCGGAGGCAAACAAATCAATTGAGTTAGCAGTAAAGGCAAAACTTTTTGGGAAAGATTTTTGTGACTTTGATGACAATTATTGCTGATATACTAATGTTTCGTTAATATACTAGAAAAATAAAGATCTAGCCTTTTGCGCTTTGATTAGAATGTATTAGAAATTTCTAATTTCTAATCTAATATATTAGAAATTATCTAATATATTAGATTAGGATATAAATCCCCATTAGTGTTAGATATTAGATTAGGACACGTTCATTAGAAATAGATTAGTATTAGAAAAACCGATATTAGATTAGATTAGAATGCAACACTAGAACACATGTTTCTATTCCACATCCCTCTCTGGAGTCTCGACGTTTTTTCTTTGTTCCTACTAAAATTAGGCTGCTTGTACAGATAACTTGTTGGAAATGATTGTCCTTCCCTGATGTCATCGTTTTTCTTCACTCCAGTTCGCCACCTTTGTGGTGATTTTTTTGTTATGAATCTTGTGTGTTACAATTATGCATGCATAATTAAACAGGAAATAATGATTGATCGCGGTGCTCTCTCAAGCCCCTCCAAAGATTTCATTTCCCTCGAGTTTTGCTAATTGACACACGATACGTGATGCGGCCAACGTTCGTATTTGTTGGTGACGCTTTAGCAAACGTCGAACAAGGTTTTTGTCTCAACAAGCAGTTACGACACGGAAACCTCTGGCTATGTGCAACTTTCCTACAAGCAGAACCTATCCAGAGACAGCAATCAGCCGTTGCGATTCTAAATTAAGACACCTATTTGCCAAACCAACGCCTCACAGGAGGTGAGCGGTGACGGGTGACCTGCAGAAGTTCGAAGAATTTGATTGCTAGGCTTTCCACTGCTGCTTGTTACACTCACGCCAATGATCCTTTCCACATCACACTGGATCATTACCTCTTCACATGCAAATGAGTCAAGCAGGAAATGGGCGAGGAAGAGCAGGAAAAGATATCTCCTCTTCACTCCGCTTATTATCCGTAATGATAATAATGTTGGGTTGTAGAGTCGCAGGCTTTTCAAGTGGCAAGTTGAATTGAAACAAAACTCTGTCTTCAGTTTCCCTTTCGTCTCCCTCTCAATATCGCCAGTACAGTCTCCTCATCTCAGTGGACTCCCTCCGTGGTGTTTGACAATACAGAAAAATACAACTCTTGCCTTTACGCTTAAAATCACAAGCAAACTTCACATGTGAAATTGAAAAGCGAAGTAACAGGGAGAAGGGAAAGAAGATGAAATCCGAGCCGGAAAGTTTTCTTCTGAGGAAACGATACGAAAAGGATAAAGTTTAGGGAGAGTTACTAGGCCGAAAACTACTAACTGACTTTAAGTGAACAAAAAAGTGAAAGTGGTTCTTGAGCAGGAAAACTCTCGCAGCCTCACTCACTCTCCTCCCTCTCAGACAGTGTGTGGCTGTACTCGTTGCCATGCACACACTTCCTCCAGAGAAGAGAGAGAAAGGAGAGCAAATGTAAATACCATTTTCTGAAGTAAACAAGTGAGCACATTAGAACACGAGTTCGTGTTTCAACCTCGCAAGATTCCAGAAAAATCATCATCCTCTGATACTCGTGTGCTGGAGAATGAGAGATAGGAGAAAATATGTACCTTGTATTTTTTCCACGTTATTTGGCGCACCAGATCGTGCAATTTCTTTCTACAAGTAAATAAAACAAAAGACATGACTTTCAAGTGGAACGTGTTGTACTTTTTTTTTAAATCGACAAAATTCTCATTATGCCATTCGATTCTGCAGGAAAGTCGTGGAGCACCTGGGTCAGTTTTCAGAGGGTGGGCTTGACTCTGGGATTTATAGGTAAATATATAGATGAACATGGGTAAAGTATGGTTGAGTAGTGTGTAGTCAGGCAAGAGAGGCCCGCACATTATGCAGTACTGTCACAGACTCTCCAATTCGAATCGACGGAGAGCCTTCCTCCTCGATTTTTTTAACGTGCCGATACAAATTCTTTAGAATATACACACGCGTTATATAGGGAATGGTGGTATATATGGCGGCATCCCGGCTTTTACCAGCTTAACTAAACAGTTGGGCTGACCCCGAGCAACACGATTAGGTAGTTGAAACAAGAAAAACAACTGGGAAAATAAATAAATGCAAACTGTTTCAACTTGAGAAGAAATAACTTTTTTCAAGTGAAACCCCAGTTTTCCGCCGAGGGAAAGAGAGAAAGAGACAGAGTGGAACTTTTAGTTTAAATCTAGTCTTAAAAAATCCCTAACGATAAGATACAATCTGTATTCAACTCTACTGCCTCGTGTCCAGTGTATCGTGGCGGTGTGTCAAAAACTCGTGTTACTTCAAGTCAAGAGTAAATATAAGAAAGTTCACACAATACACGGAGAGAGGAGAGGGCAAATTCTTTGGTTTTACGTATTGGTGATCCACTACCGTTTTATGTATACTTTGAGACTGATCAGGAAAATACAAATGAATAAAAGAACGGTGAAACTCGCAGCCAAAAAACTTCCTTCGTCTCTTTTCTCTCTCTCCTCTTACTTATGGTTAGTTAACCTAAAATAAAAAGGAATCCTTGCCCGTAATCCTCACAATTTTCTTTCATTTATTCCGTCCTTTATGCTTCAACTTTTTTTCGGAGAGAGAGAGGAAAAAAGTTTATTGTTTTTTCCTTCGACATGATGTAGCAAAGGAGGAGCATTGGCACATGACGAGAGGAGAAGAGCACAAGTGCATTGCACCGCGATATGACTACACCACATCAACTTTTACGAGCTTAAACTTATTATTGCTTCCATACTCTGTTCTAGAGTTGTTGCGGATGACGCTGATGATATGTGCCCTGCTCCCCTTCCACCGACAAACTACAACGCAGAAAGGGAGACTGAGAGCATCTCACTTGAGAGAGAATTCTTGCGAATGCGATATTTTAACCAATTCCATGCATTTCATGTTCTTGCAAACATGTCATCTGCCGAATGACGATGACAATGATGATGCGACACGATATGTGCACACAACAATGCGAATTCCGGCTCCGAATTTGGGTCTCTCTGCTGGCAATTGTAGTGGCAGCAATCTTGGTCGGAGGGTGGAGAGAGTGTAGTCTCATAAAGGACACAATCGGGCCGAGTATAATAAGAAAGCAGGGAAGGAAGCTGCGTCATTTCACTTTTATCTCTCAACTCATAAGCATATTAGTTTAGGTTTTTATACTTTTGGCAACAGAGGGATATCCGGACGACAGCCATAATAATTTCTGGTACTTGAGGATAAAACAAGGGAACCCGTCCTCTTCCATACAGTCCTACCTAGACGTTATCGTCGTCGTCGTCGACATCTGCACAAATTTGGCTGCACGAAAACATCTCGCTGAAATCTACGACGCCTAATCAGCTCATCAGCCAGTGATGCTACAATACAAGTAGATTGGGTGCGTTGGTAAAATATGAGAGGAAAGGTCTTACCTTAATTACTGGCAAGAAGAAGCCGCCCCCAACTGGAGGAGTATAAACAAACAGTCAGTTATTCCGCATGGCTAACCTGTAGAAGAGAAAATTTTCACTGCAAAAATCACATCTCGACACGTGTGAGCTAGTATACGGGAGGTGGTCCATGCTCCCTCCCGTCTCGAGGGAGAACTCGAATGCAAATTGACTGGTTGCATGCAGGCATGTTGCTGTGCACATTATTAATGCGAATGTGAGCTCATATGACTACATTTCCGCGCACTCATCATCATCATGAAAGCACTCTTTTGGAGTTTGACTCTCTCTACGACGGCCACCAACTAAACGAACTCCACTCTCTGGCACGAGCTGAAGCTTTTCTCTCTCTCACGTCACCGAATAAAGTCTTCCTGTGTTCACAAAACCTGTCTGAGGATCTGAGCAAAAGTTGCCGAACCTCCATAGCGTCCTCCTCGAATCGCTTTCCACGATGCTCAAGATAAATACATTTACTCTTGCCCTTCTGGCATCACTCTCTGTCTCTCTTCTCTCTTCGTTCGACGAGTTAATATTTTCTCCTGTCGTCTTGGTTTTTTTTTCTGTGGCAAAGAAAAACCTTCCGAGTTTTATGCGAACGTATAAATATTGTCAAGGAGAGCTCAGGATTATCCATGAGAAAAAAGAGAGGAAACGACGTTAAACAAGTACAAGACATCAACGGTGTACAGCCGCATGCTCCACACTGTTACTCCTTATTACGTATGGCTCTATTAGCGCAACTCTTAACGACGACTGTAGTCTGGGAAAACTGTTCGCAGGAGCATCGACAGATGAGAAATATTATTACTTTTATTACCCAAAAGAATCGTCAAAGTAAGCAAACAAACAGTCGGAGCGGAGAGAAGAAGAGAGGAGAAATAAAGTTTTTTTCCTCCCTTTTTTGTGGTTTGAGAAATGTGAAGGTGAAGCCATGCCAAAATTCTTCGCCGACGGCTACACGACGTTGTACTACAAAGAGGATTTTTGTGGTAGACAAGTGTGTGTGGAAAGGGAATCCGTACAAAAAATAACACATGCATCATCCTTTTCCAGTTTAACAAGTTATCTCCACATAACTTGTCGTGTGCAATTTCACTATCCTCAAGTTTTCATAGTTGTTCCATGTTTTCTAAGTACGTTGCACTGTTTCCCTTAATGAGTTCACATGACAGCCCACGACATGTGCAAACGGATATTCGGAAGGTTTTTAACAAAGTTTACATGCCAGTCTTTAAGTGGATCGTGAAAACAAAACGAGATGCTTGCAAGAGAGCCCACAAACCGAGGAGATTCTTTTGCTGGAAATTAGTCTTGATCAAAATCGGTGATTTAGTGTCAGCCCAAGTGGTTGAGGGAATTCCTTGATCCCGTGACTACAATCCGATGTATGCCATTGTATTAAATAATCCTCTAACTTGTTAAGCTCATCGTTAACTTTCTTCTTTCTTTCCCATGTGCTCAAAGGAGCTCACAATTGGCGAGCACATAAGACGATTGCCACACTCCGTCTGGTGCAATTTAGTATGCCAGTGGCAAGAACAGAGTCGCGAAGGAAATGAGAAGAGTGCATGGAATGTGCTGGGAGGAAGAAAAAAAAGTGAATGAGGAAGCCCAGAATGATGGTGCTTAACGTCAGCTCCAAGCCATCATATCGTCATGCCGTGAAAACGTCCGATACAAGAAAAAGGAAGGTTTTTCTCTTGAGTCAGCACTTGGTGTGCAACAAACCAGACAGTGGTGTGTTGAAAAGCTGACGAGTTCCATGAAACCAATAAACATATTGGCAAAAAAAAAGGAAAAACTGCTATATGACAAAGATTAGCTTCGTTCAAAGAACGCAGCAGGGGATTGTCGTATGAGCGTTGGCGTCTGTAAAACAATGCAGCCACACGGCGGAAAATGATGCAATGAGCATGTCACCAAAAAAAAAGCTTGACGTACACGCATAAGCTCTCGCGCAAAACGCAGACCTAAACAGCGACAGGAAATAGACATCAAAATTCCTGAGCCCTTGAGACAGCCAAAAGAATAGATATTTCACTATTGATTTTTTTTTGGTTGGAATGAGTGAACCTTAATTAACATTACTGCTGAGACTTTCTCTTTGGGAATACGTTAAAAATCTATTTTTTTTTCTTAGAAATCCAAATAAAAACAGAACAGGATGCAACAGTCAGTCAGTATTTTAGACATGGTGCAGTAGACGAGTGAGCAAGTTCCCAATTACATTTGAGCTTTAGAAGAACTCCAATGCATACATACACGTTTTAGTGGCAGTGAAAGTCACACACTTTCCTTCTGCACGAAGTCAATGGGGGCCGTTGTTCCGTTTTTTTCCTCACGCTCGCATAAGTACATGAGTGGGCTCTGGAGAGAAAGGGAATTCGCGGCGATGTGAGCTATGTGGGTTCTACGTTGCGAGTATTGGTAGAAGGGTACATATGGCTGGTTGATGTGGTGTGATGATGTCATGCATGGGAGCCCTGTCACGCATACAAAGTTGGCACACGAGAAAGATGCTACTATATATTTTTGGGCAGCACAAAATTAAGAAAAACAGTCAGGTCATCATCATCATCATCTATCTCTTCACCAAACATGAGAGACTCACAATAAAGCAACTGTTCTTCTCCCTCCTCGACTCTCTCTTTTTTCTTGGTCCCTTAAATCTATTCTCTCTGTGTGCGGTACGTTGTCCTGCGTGACATGTCACTTATGTCGTTTTAAAAAAAACCGGAGACCACCACCGCTCTCTTGCATGTGTACTTAGTGAAGCAATATCTTGAACATCTTGTGAGATCCATACACTTTCTTCCCCCTTTCAAAAAACGTATGACCAGGCCAAGCCACCGGCAATATCATTCTCGGAAGAATCACTGTTCTGTGTAACCATATGCGTAGCATGGCCATATAAATAGGTAAACATTTTGCGGGTATGTGCCCTTCACTCTGTCTTCCCCTTTGCTCTACTTTTCTTATCTGATAAATTAAACGTTTCTGCTTTTGATGTTCTCTTCCATATCGCACGCGCGTCCTCTTCTCTCACAACAAAATTTAATCATAGAATTTTTGTGACGTTAGAGGTGTGTATATTGCAGAGTGGAGAAAAGTCAAGGAAACCGCTTTTTTCGCCGTTGTCCTCAAGAGTTTTACATATTACCTTGATGATTGGATTATATTCATTTTCGATCCTTGAATCTGAGCGATTACATTCTAATTTCGGGAGCGACGTATCAAATTTCTTTGTACGTGCTACACCAAAGGAAAAACGTGGCTGATTATACAAGTTATTGCATATTTCGTCGTATCGTCACATCCTCAGTTGTGAGAAGAGGGCTTTGAAGAATGCACGAAATCCTTCAGATAAACACATCGACGTCGTCATCCTCGAAAACACTCGTATTATGCAGTGACTCAAGGACAAGTACAGTTTCCCCTTTGAACTGAGCTTATGCCAGCGTGCAAAGTTGGTAACCTGCTGCTGCTCTCCGTCATGAAGCACGTCTCCTGCACAACTTTTGGAGAAGCGAACACCAAACTTCGAGACTCATGAGCCATCAGGGCGGATCCCATAAAACAAGTATAATTTGCAGGGATACGGAGCTTAGCTGCGGTGTGGCGGATGTGAAAGAAACGCGTAGAATGCAAAGTATTTTTCTAAACAAGTTGTAAAATACACCGGAATGAAACGGATAAATAAGCATGAACTCTCGAGTTGGAACCCTGTACTTCTACGAAATACATCAAACTTTTATCGCGTCAATGGAACAACGCGGGTTTTTTTTCTTTATGCAGCTCATATCCCTCATTTCGATACGTGTGATGATGAGGGAGGATGGCGCTGAAGAAAAAATAAAGAAATGAGGCAGAATAAATAGACGAAAAAGATCAAGGTGAGTTTCGTCTCGAAACAACCATGCGGTGATGGTGGAGTGCGTAGCATCAATGTAGTTATCATGACAGCATCCTTCTCCTCCGTCGTCGTCATCATCGTTCCACGAAAGGTCGACACATTTCTGAGTGAGACTCGCGTTGAGTGAGGTAATATGAAGAGAGAGACGTTGGGATAGAGACAAACCATGACAAACACGACTGAAGTAAATCGACGAAAGGAGGAAACTCGATGAGCCAGCAAAAACATTGACTACAGAGAGTGCCGTGTGTGATGAGTTTTCCACTGTCGAAAGTGAAGATATAGTGACAAAAGATTTGAGGAAATTTAGCCTCTCAAATGTGGACGACAATAATGATGCGAGTGAGAGAGCGACCGCACAAGTTGCAAGTTAGCAAAGTCAGAGGAGCAGGCTTGATGACTTGGGCAATCAGGGAAGACGACATGTGAAAGACCAGAGTATCAGGTGGAAAATCAGTATTTAGATAATTTTTAACCCACTCTTTCCGCACAGTCAACAGGAAAGCATCTCACGCTTTAGTCGAAAGGGCGTCATCTCCTCTTCGAGTCTCTCTGGAGGACAAAAAATTCTGATCGACAGTTTTTCTTTCAAACAAAAAAAATACCCATTCCATCGGCGTGCTCCGTCAAAAAAAAAACTTTTATCTCGCTAGGGAATTGTGAGAGGGATTTCGGAAAAGAAAAAAAAATGGATTGAGCCTCGATTCCACAAACTCGCAATGATTCTCATAGTCCATTATAGTTATCATCGACGTTCCCTTCCTCTTTTTGCCTGATCAAGCGAGCACCAGTTTGGCGTGTCTACACGTATAAGACATGACATCGAAGACAGCAAGCCAATAACACTGTCAGGGACTTGTGGAACTGCACACGATACGCTATACATCTCAAGACACATTCACTCCATTTGTATATACACATCCTTGGTGTTGATCACAATGAGTCTACTTGTTCCGAGGAAAGGAAAAGCGTGGAGAGAGGCAGATGACTCGTACTTCTCTCTGGGACTTTCCTTTGTTTATTTTCTTAAAAAACAACTCTCTCCCTTTGACACATCCTCTTGGAATTTACATCGGTCAACAGTAAACATTTGGAGTTTACGTGAACCCAAGATTGCAATCCGCATCGCACCAGTCTGCGTACACTTCTCAGAAATAAACATCTTATACACCATATTACGGGAGAACACTTAAACGCAACAGAGTTGAAGCAGAGGCAACTGTCTGTGAAATCAGTGAATAAGTCTCTCTGTTCGCGAACTTCATTTTTTTTCCTTCTCCACTCTCATCCCTTCCTCTAGATTCCAATCTGATGACGATAATGACATGTGGATGCCAATATGGGAGGATGATGATGCCAATGTGGAAACGGATTGTCCACCTTTTCTGCATGCATGACCATGCACAACCATTTATCGTGTTATTTTCATAAACTCATTTCCTCTCTTGTGTGCAACACACACAGAGTTACTCTCGAGTTAAACTTGTTTGATTCCTTTTTCTTGCTTTTTCTCTCATCCTCTTTTCTACTCTCCTTTGCTCTCTCACCCATTCGCCGTTACTTTCAAAGATCTCAGCTACGTCGACATGTGGAGTGCGATGCAAGGCAGGAAAGTGCTGCTGGTTACACATGCTTCCTAGCATAACGGTCATGATTGCTGGCATTATTACCAGAGCACGAACTCATCCTTCTTCTTGTGAATAGCACACTGTAATTCCGTCCGAGGAATAACTAACAACGCACAAAGAGCACAACTCTTTTTATTCATCCTCCTTCTCATCATCATCGTCGTCGACGTCGTCACCAT
Source organism: Alloscopus bannaensis (assembly GCA_027743745.1). NCBI lineage: Eukaryota > Metazoa > Arthropoda > Collembola > Entomobryomorpha > Entomobryidae > Alloscopus > Alloscopus bannaensis. The sequence goes on from JAHZMW010004601.1 coordinate 9,279, forward strand.
CTTCAACCCAACAACATCATCATGGAGTAGAGAGAAAAAAAATGTAAGCAACCGAAAAAATGGATTTCAACGCTATGCTCAAACCCGAAACCTTTCTCATATACTGGATTGCTATTTGCTCCTTAAGACTTTTTTTCTTATACTCCCAACCCGTAGAATGATTGGACACAGGGTGTACTCAAAAAGAGAACATTTATACTAACGTTTTTCATGACGACGATGTAGATGCACATAATATTATACCCATTACTGTGTACATTCTTTACCCATCCCTTTCTCTCAATAGTACAACTTTTTTTTTCACTTTTTTCAGTCTCCACTAGAAGTAAGTTGCACGCAGTTCCGCACACTGTAATAATCTTTCTCTTGTATGTGTTTGTGTTTGGATGTACATTCATCGTGGAATGAGTTGCACATTGAATGGACTGCTTTGCTTTTGTGTCTTGTCATGCCATGCACATATGTGCCCAGTATAAATGGGGAGTATGTGCTCGTATATGTGTACGCCGGGGAAGAAAACAATGAAAATGTGGAAAACGAAGAGAATGGTTTTTGGCTAAATGCCACTGTGTGCAAGAATAAAATGGCGAAATGGGAGCCAAGCCTATTTGTTTCTTGTGGAAAGGGAGCACGGAGAGAGAGGGGGAAACGGGGAGGCCTTTTCATGCCCTTTCTCCTCGTTTGCTCTTTCTCTCCGAAAGCGAGAGAAATCCTTCTTTTCTACAAGAGGGAGAAAGGGACACTGTGAAACTGTTTACAAGTCATCACGTATCTCCGTAACTAACTATTATCATGCCATCCTCACAAAAGTCCTACTGTCTTCGGAATCATCATTTGTTTCCTTCCATGCCACCACCATGAAAAAAAAGTATTGGAACCCGGTTCCCATCCTTTTTTTCAGAACTGCAAAAGAAGAGAGATGAGGAAAATTTTAATTACGAATAATTCAGGTGAATGATTACTCCCGATTTTTTTTGGAGCTGAGCCTTTGCCTCTTTTTGATTACCAAGACGGTCAGGCGAATGACCTGGCAGAATCCCAAGGTCTACAGTCGCAAACACATGAGGAGAGCACTCCAAAAAAAATCTGGAATGGAGGGGAGGCCATGTTTTCGCTATCCAAAAGATAGAGACTCTAGTGAAAAGAGGGAGATAATGAGAGATTTTGTTTCGCCAACTTAAAACTACACATCATGGACACACCACAGCATGCATATGCACCATGGATGATGATGCGTGCCGTTTATCAAAGGCTCCACAATTAAATATGATGTATGCGCGTACACACACAAACAGGAATATCACAGCGAATCTCTCTCTCTCTCTCTTTGAACTGTTACGCTCCTCCTTTCAACACAGTTTGGCAACCGGCCACAGGACTTTTTAACCGTTTGGAATCCTCGCTCGCATTTTCCCCTTACATTGACGAGAAAGACTTCGCACTACTATTCTCAATGCTGTTACTGTCCCAGATGCAAATCGTCCCTTTGAACGTAAATCTTGCCATAATAATTGCCAATGGGATTGTATTATTCTAGAAATGACAAAAAAACGCCCACGCCAACTCCATTACTTTAGGTCACTTGAGCCTTCAGCGGATGAAATTTAGAGAATTGTTTTTCCTAATTTTATTAGAAATTCGAGGAAAATATTTACTCAAAATTTGAGAGAATTAAAGCCGGGAACTAATTCTTAATGAACATTCAGACGAGAGACAAGCGTATAAAAATGAGGAGCACTCTTTTGATTCTGTGAAAATGTGAAAGAGAAAAGTTTCCTGCTCATATATTTTCTCCTCTGAACTTTTTTCTTTCACTTTGTATTTTCATTTTTTGCTGACTGTTGACTTTTATCAGCTTCCTTTCTCTGGGAAATGAGTCGGAAAAGTTGTTCCGTTGGTGAGACAAGTGTCTGCCGAGTTTTAGTACAATTATCAGCGGAGTCTGATCAAAACTTTGAATCGCTCTTTTTCTCCACGATGAATCAGTCGTCGATTTAGAGCGAATAAAATGGAAAAGGATAAAGGAAAAGAGAAAGGGTGCGTGTGCAAAGACAGGGTCTAAAAAAAGTTCATGGATTTTCAGGATATTGTCATTGAGAGCCGCCAGTCGGTTGTCGTCAACGGCTCGCAAAGCACATTCACAATTGAGCGAATAACCTGGTTGTTGTGCAACACATTTTTCTGGCTCTCAAAACCGTTAGCGCTCCAATGAAAAAACACATTCAGATTTTAAAGAAAGCTCTCTCGTGAGGAATGTGTTCAATAATGCACAGTAATGAAACTCCATCGGGATTTCTTCTTGCCTTTTTTGATGAATCCTCCACACTCTCGAGTTTTTTGGAACACCTGATTTTTTAACTAGGATTCTTTCCTCTTCATAGTGGCCGCATTTGTTGTACGTCTCCTCTCGTTTTGCAAAGTCGATTGTAACAAAAATTGCGGAAAGTGGAATCTACAGCTCTCTCAAAGGAACGTCACAAGCGTTGTACACAATTTGTCTCGATCAAAGCTTCTCCTCCCTTTTGCAGCAGTGCAGTGAAAGTTGGCAAATTTGTTTTCTCCCCCTTTCGTGGTATCTCTCTCGCTTCGATTTTCCAAAAGAATTTTGCGTTCATGCAATCTCCCTCTAATCACTGGACTACAATAGCATTTCAAAGCGAAACTCTGGAGATAAAAGGCTTGTTATACAAAATCTCATCATTTCTCTTGTAAAATATTCCCTTTCACATATGCCTGCTTGATGTCGTTGCGTTCAACCAATTTCTGCCTAATATGCAGTTATCATTTACGATCGTTCTTTGGTATTACTGTATCGCCTTGACGGTACTGCATCCATGATCATGGTGGCAGTGGTGAATAATCGTCAAAACTAAATTTTTAGTTCACGACAGAAAAAAAACGTATTTTTAAATGCATTCAATGATGCTCCCCTAAAGGAGACGAGAATTGCTTTTCTTCACAGATAATCAAATCACCCACGTAATGAGCTCTACAAGCTTGCTTTGCAAGTATTAATAAATCGATTGTAGACAATGGAATCAGGCACAACCTTGTTGGTCAATGGGCGACATGAAGAGAGACATGTTTGCAGCTGTCCATCCCTACTTCGTGACAACAACGCACAAACAATGCTGTAAAAACGTGTACGACGATACACGGTGGATCAAGTTTCTCTGTTGCAAAGCCAGTGGCTTTTTGTCTGAATTTTCAAAAGTAGAGAACGTGCTCTACGCCTCTGGAATATTTGAGAAAAACAATTACTACACTGAGAGATGTTATCCGATACAGCGCAATGCATGTTTGAGCGCCACATTGGCGGAGATACTCAGGGAATTTCTATTTTCCAACAACATTTTTGGAATACACATTGAAACCTTATTTTATTCCCTTGGCGTTGCTGTGCGGGGTTTAAAAATGCAGACACTGGTGAAGGATTGTTGGCTAAACCATTTTTCAGTGGGAGTGGCCAATACATATTGACGTATTCCTACTCCGTTTTAAAACAAAGGTTGTTGCTACCTACAGTGTAACTAACAAAACACGAGCCTTGCTCTGTGAGTTTCGAGTGTTTCCATTTGTTTTTAACCATTTGAGTCGTGTAAACATGCACCACACCACCCGCAAAAAAGTAAACTGAGAAACAACACTCACCATCACAACAGTTGTGCCTGTATCACTAACAGTTCGAACAAATTTTTCTCATGGTACGAAACTGAAAAAAATACCATAATATATTTTCCTCCTTTCTCCTCCTCACATATTCTTCTCTTTTCCGCGCATCTTCTGCTCTCCTTTCTCTCTTGAAGGAAAAAGAGTCAGATTGTATCATAAGCCCCTCTTGTTCAAGAGGGAAATGCATTGGCGCCATCAAGAGAGAGAGAGAGGAGAAAAACACAAAAAAAAAAGTTTTTTTTCGACTAAAAGAAAACTTTCTTCTTTTTTCCTTTCTTCTCTCTGTCTCTCCGCTCGTCTTGCAAAAGAGGAAAAGTGTATTTTTGTATCTATTGGTCAAGCTTGATGGGTTCAACATACTGAAAGCCTCCAATTTCAGGCAGAAATGTATACCACAGGGGTGCGGATTCTTTCCAGTTGCCAACTACCAGTAAACCTATTAAAAGCTGAAGTCTATCAACCGCCGACTCGACACAACCCAACAATACATATCAGTAACTCCCTACGAAATTACTGGTTGTACTCTTTGTAAAAACTACTTGTGCTTAATCACAGTTTCCGCAATTTCAAATGTACAGCCAGCTAGACAATGGGGATTGTTTCATATGAATTAGTAACAATTGTGGCAGTTTTCGCATCCCTGAAATGCAGTCTCACACGGCAGCTGTTAACATGTTTCCACTCCCTTTCTCTTTTCCAGAGCTTAAAGACAACGTGTCATCGTCATATACTCGGCTCGTCGTTTTGCACTGCTTGTTGTGCATTGTGATGTGCACTTTCTCGATGTTCCTGGCACATATGGTCGCCTGGCGTTATTGCCGAGACAAAAAAGGTGCTCCACTTGAGAAGAGTCCTACGTTTTCCTTCCGTTACTACGTATTTCCGGTGCGTTCGAAAGTATACCGACATCACTGCTCGACTCAAAAAAAGCACAGTTGTTTGCTTCTTGTTGATAATGACAGCGTCGACACAAGGGCCAATAAGGGCGGTCGGTGTACTCGTTTTTATTTAATTGTCACTTGACACACCACCGGCCTGGCTGTCACGTTAGCATTGTCGTATTTTCACTGGTGCTCCTCCTTTCTCCAGTGTCGTTTCTCCAGTAATTAATTTACCAGAGGGTGGACTGGAGAAAGGTGATTTTGTGCGGTTGTTTAATTTTTTTTAAATCACACACACATGTGATCAAGTTTCGAAAACGTCTCTAAAATATGTATCTCACACAACAACATGCTTCCTTCCACCGTAATGTCAAAAAAGACAAAAAGAAAAGGTAGATAAACTGTACGGAGTTTTGCTGTGAAAAGTTTTCCCCTCGAAGTCCCCCTTTCTGTTTTGATCAATTTACGTATTTCCATCTCATCCACAGTGCGAAGCAAAAGCTGTTGAATGGGGAAAGTTTAGAAAAGTTGGCAAAGTAAACTATTCTCTGACAAGATATGCATTCCAAACAAGAGGAGAGAAAGTTAAACAGATTTTTTCCTCGTATCCTTATTACATAATATCTGCACCCACGTAACGCACAGCGAAGCAGAGTGGACACACTCAGCTTTGTCTTTGTCTCGTTTCAAGAAGCTTCTTATTGTTTATGACGAAATTGTGTTGTTGCTACGTTGTTTCTCTTTCCGAGGAAAATGAACTCCGTTGACTACACACATTCCGTGGTGTGCTAATGTGGGAGCTATATAATCTGAGGCTGTTTGTAGTGACCACTTTTTCGTGTACCTGAAAATGGGCTCAGGAAAAAGATCTAATTACCTTGGAAGAAAATTAGATAAAAAGATTCACAAGCACACGCACGCTGCTCCCATTTTTGTCGCCTTATTCTTTTATACAGTATTCCAGAAGCTGTCACACTCTCAAGTCGTGGGAGCAGGTAAAAGTTTTTTGTCTTTGTTCCACTTAAAAATTACGAGAATGGAGAGGAGCACAACTGGGAGTCACCACACACCCTAGAAACAGAGTATCGAAGAAAAAAGTAGTTAACTCATTAGTACCATATTATGGTTCAGCCCTTCAGCTAATGCACTCCCGTTTTCCTTATTTTTTTCTGGTAGACATAACAACGACACACATTTGCTCACACATCCAGAGAAACGGGAAAAAGAGATAAGAGCACAGTGTAAATTTTTTTGCTGATACTGTATTCTTCTCAAGAGTCACCAAAGCCTGGCAAGAAAATAAGTTAATGGGTTTATTCAATATGTGTCAAGTCTTTACTTCCACTCTGCGACAGAGAATCTGTAGTGTACACTCTCTGCACATGATTACAAACATACACACATGTACCGATATACAAAGTAAAAGAGCATCTTTGTTGAGGTGTCTTTCTTCAGAGAAATGTAAAGGAATACACACAAATGGGAAGGAGAAAGCATAATGCAATTTGTCTCCTTGTGGTGACGATGGTGATGGGGAAGAAAGGACTAGGAAAAAGAGAACTTTGTCGATTTCAAAATAATTCCACCATTCCAATTTCGGGTTTGAAGTGACATTTGAAGAAAAATTGAGTGTTCCACACGTTTCCATAATAAGCATGAACTCTTTTCAGGCGGTTTCCCATCTTCGAAGTGGTGTGGTAGCGGAGTAGGACGCATGACACGAATGGTTATGTATCGCATCGTTTTCCTAATAATGGAGTAATCAGAGACGGAGAGTTGCGTCAGAAAGGCGCAACCTACGCACACTACGAGAGAGATGAAGAAAAATAAAATGTCAAAAGTTGCCAAGGTAGGGAAGTACAAACCTTTGCTATGAGTTTTGCATGCATTTACGGCATGGCATGGAAGAATTCATAATGATATGGTGAGACACAAATACAACTTCCCATAACACCTTCGAAGTCGGAGACGAAGCAAATAATACGGAAACAGCTATTGTTTGTCGAAGACAAAATGATTTCCACGTTTTACATTTCTACTCATTACACATCCGCCAGCGGCGCAGTGCAAAAAGTTGGAATAGTAATCACCTTGTCTCACAAACAAAGAAGTATTATATTTGGTTTCCATTTTTTCGTCTCCTACTCCACGTTTTGTCATTTCATTGCTAAAAGTGGGACAAAGTCGGACTCCCAAGTTTGTCGACTTCACAACGCAACCACCACAATGACTGTCGTTTCGCTAAAGTTATATTCGACTTTGTCGGAAGGCGCGGTTTGTCACAACGAAGAAGTCGCTGCGGTGTCACAAACGAAAGTTGTGTTTGATGTAAGCCAACCATTTGTTCTCTAAAAATATCTTTTTATAGAATATTATTTGTAGTATTTGCCTCGTTCTCTTGTAATAATAATACCAAAGCTTCGCAAAGCTCAGTCATTGAAAAAGATTTAAAAGTTTGGTTTTATCATCTCGGTAATGAGAGAGGGAGTTATGCACTGGTTAGGCTACACTAAATGAGGTAGCAATGAGTCGCTTACGCAACAGAACGCACATACAGTTTGCAGGTTGAATAATAA
>JAHZMW010004602.1:0-28572 GCA_027743745.1 Alloscopus bannaensis
ATTTCAAACTAATTTTGCACCGAAAATTCTTGGGACTAGATAAACACAAAACTTGTTTATGCTCACAGCAGCGCTGCTGAAAGCCAGTTCATAGTTGCTGCGAAATGATGTAGGGGCTATCTGCTAATAAGGTCTACCAACTACACATGTGTTTTATTTATGGATTTCTAGTTTAGTGAAGCGTGACGTCACACATTCTTACTACCACCCCCCTCCCCATGTCACGAGATGTTACGCTCGTTCTGTAACCCCCTCCCCCCCCTCCTAGAGAAGCTTCTTTGTTTATGGCCCCTAATACCTACGCTTAGTCAAGTGAAATCGTTCAAATTGTAAGAGGTGTGATCGGCACAGAAGGGCTGCTGAGGGTCCTCCTAAAATTCATTAAACGACAGTTTTGTTACATATTATTCTCATGCTATTCTTTGCGACTTTAGCGTCCTTTTTTCTATGACAATATTTTGCATGTCAAAAAATCAATTGCATGTTATTTATTTCTATTCAATACATACAAAGATTTCTGCAGTTTTTTAAAGGAATCAAGTAGTAAAGCGGACAAGATCGCAGTCTAAATATACGAAACATGTTACATGTATTTTCGTCTCTATCAAGAGGAGTGAAATCAAAGCTCTCTGACCGATTCAGAAAACAAGAAACAAAACTTTTAATTTCATTCATATCATGCGTGATGATTGAATATAATCATGTAACCTCTCATCTTCATGCTTGTCCAGTCAGTTGCGACGAAGGAAGTTGTGCCCCTTTAGTTCCCCTTACCACTCTCATGTATGTATATTATTTGTTTTCCGACAACTTAAAAGAGGGAGAGTAAACAAAATTCCTTAAACGAGTAGCAAGTGACTCTTCCAACTTTTTCAGACTTAACTTTTCCCCTTATTACACGCTTACATATCGCACATTTTCACACAACACATCATTGATATACGCATAATCTGTAGATATATTTATTTATGTATGTTCATATATCACAGCAGCCACAACGCACATTTTTTGATATCTTTCACCAAGATCGTGCTCGTCATATGTATATGACGATGATGATCATCTTTCCTCTACAAACATTATCCAATCATGTTGATATATAGTTGTAGAGAGTTTTTTATAGAAATTCTCCATGCTTTCTTCTCCATGTATCATTTTGCATCTCGCAAATTTCCGTTCTTTCTCTCTCTCTCACTCCGACATCGTATTTCTTTACCTCTCATAATTTATGAATCCCTGTGGAAGAGAAGGAGCGAGTTTTTCTGTAAGAATCGACATGGTAAATGGATCCTTTGAGACGACAAGAAACTTTTTCTTAAGCTGTATAAAAAGTAGGAAATGGCGGCCGTAGTGGTGATAGCATGGTGATTCATAATATCTTTATGTTTCCAAACTGATTTCCTTTTGTACTCACATCATTTTTCCTCTGCTTCCGTATCTCCGTTACAGCCATGTAAGTGTCTTCACGTATTATTTTCCTCAAATAAGGGGGAAAATGAGGTGGAGCCAAAATATTTTACTACACTGATGTACTTCCCTTATAATATTGACTGTGAAACGTATAATCTTGGAGGAAAGCATATTTATAGGTTCTCTTCAGAATTGACATCATACCACCGGTTATCGTAAGGACTTGAAAAGTTTCCGTTTTTCCAACGAGTAATTTACATGCATGAGCAGGCCACAAGCATACCACTGATTTGATCCGATTTCTTCTAAAAAATGGAAGACTTTCTTTTTAATCCGGAAAAGCTTGGATGTGGATGTTCTTCCCAATTCCCCCCAAATGCACACATATTGTTAGCTCTGTTTGTACACAGAGGGAATAAAAGAGTGGAATGTCTCGGTTCCATATATAGATATTTGTCGTTGATAATAATAATATGTTTGCGTGGTTGTGGTGGGTGAGCATCCAATAAAGTTTCTCCACAGTTAGATTTTCCCCGTAATAAGCCGGGGAACGAGAGAGAAAGAGACGGAGGATGCATTACTGAAACGTTTGAGGATCATTGGCATTATGCAATGTAGAAGAAGGAGCTCCCAAGAATTTTGATGAGTCGCTCATGTTTACGCATGTAATAAATTATTCAGAAAGAGACGGAAAATATCAGTACGGGCCTCCATGTTATGTACTTTCACGATACGGCAACGTTCACATTTTCCTTCCTTTCAGAGCGCGAGCTCACATACTAAATACTTATTGCCTCACACAACCAAACCATATACCACACTGGTTGCCGGCTGACTACAAAACCTCGCTTTCAACAAAAGGTTTGAACATTGCGTATACTTGAATATGTATCATGTTTAGCTGATGGCGCAATATATGTCAGATTTTAGTAACGAGAGATGTTCCGAATGATGATGCATAATAATATGTGTGTGCTCCTACAAAGGATTACATGTTCTAACGATCAGGCAGCACCAGACGACCAACAAGCCACCCAGACTTATTTGTATGTACATATACATTATATTATGCTTTCCCTCTTTGTATGCTCCCCGATTTTCTTCGTAAGAAATGTGTAAAGAGCAGAGCATTTGCTCAACCGTTCCAAGAACTCATCGCGACTCGCTCTCTACGGTTCAATCTGGCGTAGACTGTTCCACCGTATGCATGTATTTTAATACTATAACCACACCAGAACTGAACATCCATATTGTATACACATATTTCATCAATCGTATTCATTGGGATTACAAAATAAGGCGACCAAAATGTCAGAATTTTCAGATCATTACGATTTACATCTCTGCTCCCCACTGTCGTCTGAATACAAACACATTCGTGCGGTGAACTTCTCTTCTAATAGTCCCATGTTCAAAAACCACCTTTCTCCTTCCACTGTCGTCACCAATTCACATCTCTCAACTCCTAGCCTTCGCTGAGTTTTGGGCTCTTGCAGACTTGCTGTTAGTACTCTCCTACTCTTTGCTTATCCAAGTTAAACGCTGACACCATTGACATAGGACATGTGACAACGGACGTCAATGGATGAGTCTGTATATCTTGAGCACTGCCGTATGGAATAAGGTGAAGTACAGGATGATGATGCTAATGAGGATGAAGGAATTGGAATGATTAGATTGCCTGGAAAAAATGCAATGCGTTGCGGATAACGATGTCACCATGAGTTTTGAATTGTAATTCCCAAATACATTTTGTATTGTACAAATATACTAGCTTACTAACGAGGGAATGGTTCATTAAATTTTATTTCTTAGACGATCTTACCGCGTGCTTGAGCAAGTCCCTGTAAAAACACTCAAGCCTCAAAAATTGAAAGGATGTATGCTTGCAAGTGGTAGCAACTGCTACACTTTGAATGCAAATAGGCTTTCTCTTCTTAAGATGATCTTTGTTACAATAACGGAACACTCAGAAGTGGATAATAAACTGTAACACTCATCCCTTCTAAACTCTCTCATTATGAAAAAAAGTTGTGTAAATTTGTTAAAGCGAAACGTGTCAGCAAATGTCCCATAGCGGACCAAGATCAAAAGGACGTGATCATGTGGCGACAGAGACGTTACAGAATAAGCTTCGTAAGTATCATTATCTAGCCACCCGATTCTTCAACTTTAACTACGACCGCCACGTAGAATTATAGCAGCACTTCACACTAGCAAAGAAAAGTTTGGGCGACGAATGCAGACCCAAACCTCGCCGAATAAGTTTTAAGAGTTTAAGACTGAATGTCGGGAAAACTTTTGTTTATACGTGTATGACGCGTAGAGAAGGGAGAGGAAGTAAAGTGGAGTAGTTTCTCGAGTTTCCTCCCTCAGCAGGCATACGCAGACATCAACGACTATACGTGTAAAAGTATTCGTACATAGTCGCTTGCTTATTCGTTTAAAGTACTCTACAGGGTCACACGAAGACAAACATGGAGCAGACTCGCACCTTCCTCTGTGTTCTCTTTTCTGACAAATTACCATGTCAAATACCCTCTAGGCGTATGTGTATAATGAGAAGCAAGGGTCTCTGCCTTTTTCAGAACAAAAGACCTTTTTTACACATTTATTATTCATTAATGCTGTAATGGAAGTAATTAGAGAGATAAATTCAGTCAGGCTTTTTCTCACAAGACAAAAATGGAAGACTCTTCCTAACTTTCACTATCCTGTGTAAGAGACCGTTCTGTGCATATCTGAGCGAGTGCTATGTCACGGCACTCTGTGAGTCATTAAAATTCCTTCACTTTTCTGTAATTACACTAATTAATTAGGATTCTACTTCTTCAACTCTGCACAGCAAAACTTTCTCTTCAGTTCAAAATCTGCCCCTGCCTTTTGATGAGCGTTTTGCTCACCCGAGAACAAACTTGGGAACATGTTATGTTGCATAAAACAGCTACAAAATGTACAGTTTGACAAAACTACTAGTTTGCACTTAGCATTAAATTAACATTACGTAGAAAATTAAATGTAGCTGACAGCGCCCTAAGTTCCAGTATAATTGCTGTACGACTACCGTGAGGCAAATAAATGCAAATTATGTCGATGTGACAAAAACTCCTACTCACTTTGAAATTTCGACAATCTGGTCGCCATTCCAAAAAGCATTCACCGCCACTGTCATATTGCGCCAATTGCAGGGAAACGATGAGTGGGAGTGAGCTGGGAAACAGTGGTAAAAATGTGCTCTCAGAAAGCAATGGTAGCTTCACATTTAATCAGGAAACTACTCTGAAGCTGCTTTCTTGTTCTACTCTTACATAATATCTTTTTCGGTTTGTGTATCATCCCTGATAATAACGTCTAGAAAATAAGCCCATACACGCATGGTATGTATTTCAGATTATGTCCGAAGACAACGCTATATGAGTTAACAATAGTCGCGAGTTTTGTATTAAAACGTACCTCACGCTCAATACGCGTTAGTTTTTACGGATCCATACACTCGATACGTAGTATTTATTCAACATTAATCACATTATTTCTCTCTGATCTCTCTCTGGACTACTTTGATTTTATTTTGAGATGATACTTGCGGATTTCATCGGCAAATTTGATATCAGCGAGTTTTATTTTCAGCAGGAGGTTTCAATGAAGTTCCAACAAGATGGGCAGCTTGTAAACTCGTTTAGATTAATGATTTTCTCACAAGATTTCTGATGCGGTCATTCTGATACGACGGTTTTAAGTTTTGATTACTCTACGGCCACATTAAATTGAGTCGTCATGTTTCAAAATCCGGCACGAGATTGACAATATATCATATATTATATATGTAAGTTTGAACAATTAGGTGTGCACCAAAATCGATGTTGCTTAATGAAGCGTTAATCAATATAAATCAGGACAAACAATTCTGTTCACCACCCATGGCAACAATGAACGAACAAAGCATCATTGATCCCTCGACAAGATTAAGAACGTTGGTTGAATTTATGCATGTCTTTTGTTGCAATGTCGATATGACGCACTCATTAAATGGAAGCCGCTATGTTACAACTTCTGGCAACACCAACTGTCTCTTCTATTTCAACAGTAATAGGAAAACAAAAGACTCGACATTCCTCTAGTATTTTTTACGTACTAAATACGTGCTGACAATGGGACTCGAAAAAGCTAATTTTCTCTCTGCCATTTTAGATATTGCATTACTGTTGTGTGCATGACGTTGGAAATCTTAAATGATATATTTCTGATGAAAAGTGGATATATTTTCATTCCAAAGTACATGTGTGTAACATTAACGAAAATCTTGTTGCCTGCTTGAGTCTCTCCGAGACTATACCAAACAGTTCTCCGAGAAAAAAAACTTGGACAGAAAAGGAAAAGACGCTATAGAGAAATGGAGGGGAGTGAGAAAATTGTCTCAACGAAAATTTCTCTGACTGAGAAAATAGAAAAAAAACGCAATGGACAGAAAGAAACTTCTTGTTCTATTACGTTTCTTTTTCCGATGATAATAGGCACTTACGGATATATTATTAACTCACTCAGCTAAATCGGCCCTATATCCGTGTAATTGACTGAACATACACACAAATAGACTAGGAGAGAGAGCAACGACTGAGAGGGAAGTTCTCCACGCTCTTGTAGTTTGTCGACGGATTATTAGCAAATAAAATGTACTACTACTGTGTGTCTCCCTCGTGCAATAGAAAGAGTACAATAGAAAAAAGCCGTCGAGCATAAGATCGTTTGCCAGGGATCGCTCTTTCTTTCTCTCTACACACACAACTATCTCTCATGATGACTTTTATCCATTTGATTTCCTTCCTCTCTGGAATTCCCTTCGTGTGTGTGTGGAATCAACGTCAGAGAGAACGAGTGGTTCTTTCTTTCTCTCTGATTCCTCATCAGTGAATCTAATTAAGTTCCGCGACGGATGTGTTTTCAGACCATTCTTCACTCACAAGATTTGTCTTGAGTCGTCGTCGTGATCCGTGTTTAATTTTGATTAGTTCGCTCTTTTCCACTCTCGCACACTCCCTTGTCTTCAGCAAGAAAAAAGAAGGTGCACTATGGAAGGGTATGTGAAAAGCAGTAACTCCAAATGCACCACTGTTCTTTTCCAGCAAATCAACCGTGTCCCCTTCGTTCTTTATGGGAGCTTTGGAAAACTTGCGGAACAACATATTATGTATCTGTAGATAGACACGGTGAAACCCATTCGCTTCTCTCCCTTATTGTCTCTCCTCCTTTTTTCTTTACTTCGAGGTGGTGTGATATGTGTCCTATTCTACACAATTTATTATGCTACTAATTTGGCTGCTCCTGTTCAAAATAACTCCACAAATGCGAGGAAATGCGGTGAGCTATTTATCGCTTTCATCGAAGCATAATGAGGCACATTTTCGAGAAATGAAATCCTAATTAAGTGGAAAAGGGTTTGTCTCTGCACAACTTGGTCAGATTTTTTTTTGCTTGCATTGCATGACACAAGGAAAGTTGCAGACAAGTTCATTTATACAAACCTTCCCAAAGCTTTATGGGGTGTTGTGAGATTTTGAAAAAATTATCAGTGTTTGTAGTTATTGAGATTTCTAAAGCTCGCTACTATTAACCATTTTTTCTTCCAAATTTGAGTCCGCTAAAATGTTTCCTTGTCTACATTCAGTTAGCTTGCGAATGGAGAAAATGCAAGGAGTGGATGGAAACATGAATGGAAAGGCATTCTATTGCATTTTATAAAGGCTTCCCTTTTCCATTTCAATTTGTTATGCATATGTTTTTGTGCTAAAAAGACCGACAATTGAGTTCTACTTTTCTCAATATTATTTCCATTTCCATCAACACAGCGTATTACTCTGCAGATGGCTGTTTTTAGAAGAATGTTAGAGGCGTATACAAAAAACACCTGCCAACGTTATCTAACTACAACCAAAATAAAATACGATTTCTGGGTCTAATGTTTTCCTACCACACTTCATAATTTCATTAATGAAGAAAAAAGAAAGTTAATTTCCTTGATTGTTCCCAAGTTGATGATCGTTATCGGGAGGAAAGTGAAATTTTGAAAAAAAATGGAAAGCTAAAGGAAAAGAGTTTCCTAATTCCTTCCACAAACTTTGCTTGAGGGTTGATGAAGTGCAATAAATTTGTTCCCTTTTCTTCACCGAGATTGCTTTGAAAAAATCCATATCACCTTATATGTCGTGTACAAGTCATTCTCTTTCCACTTCTTTTTCCGGAATTTTATGGTGGCAACTGGGAAAAATCATCGTGGCAATTAGAGTAATGCAGCTTTCTCGAAAGAATAGCTATGTTGGTCCCCACAGAAAACTTTCCCTTAGATCATCATCTTCCGCCGAGGAGACTCTGTTGTGAGTTGGAGCGGAGAATAAGCGAGATTAGCACATGATGATCTTTTGGATGGGAATATTTTTATGTACATATATACAGAGAACTTTGTTCCATGAGCAGGCATCCTCACATGACGCTCACTCGCTGAACGGCTGAGAACGTGTACCAGACTGCCTGAGATTTTCTGAGGCAGAAGCAAGCCAAAAGTTATTACAGCATTTGTGCTTTGTAATGTAATGCGTTTGTACGAGAGAGCGAATGCCTGTGTTCTCCGATGGAGGAAAAGTAGAGTGGAGCAAAAGGAATGGTTGTGATGTGCGGTGGTGGTGGTTTTCCAGAGAAAAAGAGCAATTTGGCCAACACTTTGTCAAAATGATTGGCTCTTGGAGAGCTCTCAGTCGTCCTTCAAATCGTGGCAACTCCAACCATTATCATCCAACTTACACACAATTCATTATGTTATTCTCATGCTAATTTAATCAAGAATGAAAGTCTCTCGACAACAATTTCCTCCACATTTTCTGCTCACCCTTGTTTCTTCGAAAGAGAGAGTGAGAGCTCGGAGTGATTCAGTTGTCGTTCGCCTTACAATGCAGATGGTCTACTGCGTTGTTGTACGTGTTGCTTTTGGTGCTACAGCAATCCACACTTTGAAAATAGTTAATATTAGACAGTGCTTTTCCATCGACAAACTTCGAAATGTGATGACGATGACAAATGAACTCAAATGCTCACTTTTCACAAGTTTACCCCTATTTAATGGAGTAAACCAATAAGAACCACTTATTTGAGGATGAGCAACTCGTCGGCGAAATTCCACTGTGAGTAATGCTCTCTGAATCTGTCTCTGGTGGAAGCAATCACTACAGTACTGATTAAAGACAACCTGGAATTGAGTCTGCTCAACTTGAACTTTCTTCGGGGCTGTGTGTGTTTATTTGCACACTTGCAGAGGGTAGTTTGTTTGTGCAAGTTAATGACATTCCATGTTGTCCGTTTCATTTTCACTTGTTTTTTTCCGCCTCAAGTCATTGCTAGACCAAACAATAATTAGGACACAGCTGGCAAAAATAGCGCTTACCCATTCGGATATTAAATAGGTGTACACATAGTGCACGAGAAATGTGTGATTATAATCAGCGACCACTGTGTGAAAGCAGTTTTACTTGCGTCGTGGTCAAAGTCGACGTTTCCACGCTTAAAAGCCATTTCCGACAAAATCAAACTTTTCCTTCTACCCGTGCTGATGATTTTTTTTCAATAATATTATCACGCTTTAGAAACGACAGTATCTGCGTAATATCTGTTCAATGAAATGATTATGGGGTGAGAAATAAAACAAACAAAAACATGCGCGGACGATCTTTACATAAATATCAAGTATGGAAATCGGTTGTTGACTATCGAGCAATGAAATTCAAGCTGGTCGGACAAAAAAGGGAAAGAGAGGTGAAAACCCAACAAAAAATTAAGCTCGTGAAGAGGAGAGTGAGGGTTGATGAATAGATGGGAAACCGACTGTGTAATTGCCTAATGAAATGCACCACAGGGGACCAACCAACCCAGCACTATGAAGATGATGAGATGAGAATAATCATAATAAAGACCCTACTCAAAATGCAGACGAAAAGTGTATAAAAATCTGCGCACAAAAAAACCCTTCGTATTTTCACTCTTCGTTTAGTGTTTCTCGTCAACTCTGCGTTCAGGCCGTAATTACTTTGGGTGATGCACAAGTAAACTTTGGGTGAGCAAAAAGATATTCACGTCAAAATTCAGAGGTCATCCACGCCAACATGGTTTGCATACGTGTTATTTAGGACCAAGTTGACTGCTTAACGTATGCAAAATCTGTGTAACTAATAAGTAAGCGATTGAAACTTTTTTGAACTACACTGATCTACTAAAGGATTTGCTGATGTCAGTTAATCAAACAAAAGGCATAGGATTTCATACACGCTAGTACAGCGATAAATTACTCTCATTAAATGCTGCGTTTAAAGTAATTTGATACAATTGAATGTTAAGGGATGGCATACTTTTTCTATCCTAGAAAACCATAAAACAGCAGGGATCCACCAAGCTAGGAGGGAGGAACAGAAGGTCATAGTATGTGAAAAGTGAGAAAATGTTGCATCAACGGGATCACTTTCAATTGTAAATAGCCACCTGGCTACATATTTGAAGCTGCGATTACACATTTTGTCATTTATATGAAATTGAACCTAGAATGCACATCTCTCACTGTCTTGGTCTGTAGGATGACTCACTAATGAATGTAATATTTATGCATTTCACTACACTGAATTAGACATAAAAGAGGAAATCACGACGAAATTATGCATTACCGATTGACCTCGTCGTTTGTGTAAAAATCAATCCAACTTTTATATGAATCCATGTATCTCTCCATGAGAAAAAAAAAATGCCTCAAAAAGTGCTCATAAAATGGGAAAGGTTCCTCCCTTTTCTCTCATCCGAAATGAATGAGAATGCACACACTCGCAGTCGACTTTTTGAGTACGTATGAGATAAAAAGGTTTCGTCTAAAAGGATGTTCACAATCTAGCGATGCATTTGAGTGAGAGTGCAACAATCTCGTTTAAGTGAATCAAGTCAAGTGTCATACAGGCAGAGAGGAAAACACTATATGCTGATGTGGTTGATGTAATCGGGTCGTTAAAAGCGTATCTGGCTTCAGAGAGCACAATTCGCTAACTTTTATGGTAAACAGTGAAAGAAGTCGTGTTCCTAAATTTCAACGCACCTCTCTGTCTTTTCTCCCTCTTCTTCTACTTTTGTATCACGACGTTCACGGGGTTCGTTGGAGAGCACATAACAAAAGCATAAAAAATTGTGCGTCATTCACGAGACAGGAGTACCGCATCACAGCATGTGCTTAGATCATGAGCCCTTCCTTTACCGCTCGCATAATGAGATGCAATAAATCAAGGAAATTACAACGCCGCTTTTGGAGAGCAAATAGAATAAACTAATATATTAAATGAGATTATGGCCCTATTAGAAGGACTGAGTGGCCATTTCCCTTTCACTTTGGGAGGAAATTTTATTTATTCTATGCTGATTACACAGTGTTTGAGCAGATTTAATGATCGTTTCCATGGAAGTCACAGTTGCGTTGTTGTATTGGTACTTTGCGCCTGTGTCCATTTACCGTGAATTTTAAAGAAAACAAACACTTAGCATATACTGAAAAGACATGGCTAAATCATAATGTAATTTGTTATTAGCTCAATGATCTTGTTTTATAAAAAAAAAACGCAAAGGGCTCGTTTATTAGTCCTCAGATTCCGCCAACTCTACTTTTCGCTTTTATCACAACTGGCAAAGTTTGATGGACGACAGTGTTACAATTTCCGCTCAAAACAACCAACAACTTTTTGTGTAAACTTTTTTCTTGTCGTAGAAGATACAAGTGGGGAAAGTGCATTAGCAAAGAAATTGCTATTTTCCCCGCACAATTCTATATATAATCAAACTTGTTACACATGACAGAATGACTTACAACGCCAGGATTGAGAAAAACAAACTTTGCGAGAGAAAAAAAGTGTAAGGGAAAATCTGATAACAATATAATTTACGAGCACTCTCCCTCCACTTTTCAGCCACTCATCATCATCACAATCACAGTCACTGTGTGAGTGAGAGAGTTAAAGGAAGAAACACTTTCGTAGATACAATGCAGATAAAAAGAAAATATATATGTAAGCAAGAAAAAGTAGGAAAGCCCTTCTAAAAGGAAAGAAACAAACAAGGGAAGAACTCGACGAAAAAGAAGTACAGTCAAACAAAAAAGAAAAAAAACTTTCCGTTCTTTATCTCTTGAACGTAGCGAAAGTTATTATTCCATTGAGCATATTAAACAAACAGAAACAACATAATATTATATAAATATATATCTATCTATACACTAGAAGGCGATTCCTTGAATGTATAGATACAAAGTTGGATATTATGAAACATCCTTCTGTTTTTACCAATGTGACTCGAACGTCGTCAAGGAAAAGAAACACCACGGAGACAAAAAGCAGATCAGTGTAATACTACTTTCTTTGTGTCTTGTCGTGTGCGGTCGTTCTTTTGCTCAAGATTTATATTTTACATGGAAGAATAAGAGTAAAAGGAGAAAATTAAGAGTATTATTACAACAGAAGTGTGCACTTACACCAACCAGAGAGAGAGAAAAAGAACTACTAGCATGGAGTCGTTTTCGTGGAAGCTTAACTATGTAGTACTCGTTTCGACGATTTCAGCTCCGACTTACTGAAAATAACCAAACTCAAGGAGAAAGGCTAAATCCAGATTACTCGCTAGTCAAACTGAAATAAAACGGCAATGGAATATATATGGATGTACGTACACACACAGAGAGAGGCCAAGTTTTTTCGAGTTCTACTATTATTCTATTCGTTATTATTAGTTAGTTGGAGATTTTGGAAAGAATAGAGACTTCAGGCAGGATATCTTTTTAGGAAAATATACGTAGCTAAATCCACACACATCGATCAGATTTGTCTTTCAACAGAATTCCAGGAAATCAATAGCGTGAATTAGAGGCTTCCTTTTCAGCGTGCTTTACAAAAAACTAATGGAAGTTTGTAGGTTATGCACACCTACGATCCTCTACAGCAAAAACATGACAGCACACCGATAATTGTAATGACTCTGATGAAGGCATCCCAAAACCGAAGGCTCAATAACTGATACCAATGAACAATATTTCGGGTATTATAAGAATGACATAAAAACCGACGCTGAGAAAGTGAAGGGCTCCTGGGCCTTCTGAATAAAGTTTGTAACATTTAAGGATGTTCATCTGTATAGAGAGCGGATGGTTTCGTGAAAACCATATGCGCATTATATTTAATCAAAGTTTGATTATTCTGGTGAAATTTAACTACGTATATACTAAAGATCGTATCTGTGTCTTCGAGTAACTGTATACTTATAGATGTTACACCCTTGCCGTGCGCAATGTTACATACGCAAATGCATATTTTATGAAAGCAGTTTTTATTGTTCTGGGGAAAAGGAGTAGCAAAAAAATTTAAGAAGCCACACACTCAACATTCTTTTACAATCCAAGAGAGATATTTAAGGAGAAAACGTATTTATTGCTTTATCCACAATTTGAGATAAAAGAAAGTTACGAAAGAGTTTTCCTCCAATTCCTGCCAACTTCTATAGTTGCCGACACGGACAGATGTAATAATATATTCGAAGTGTACCCAGTCTGCTTATGGGAAGGATGCTCTGAAGTATAAGTTTGTCTGAGGGTCGCTGCATATATCCTCTCGTGAAACCCATAAGAAAATGTGACTCCACACTAAATTCAGAACGTAAGACAGTCACATAAGCTTAAGGAGAAATAAAGAAAAGGAGAGAAAGGACTTTTTTCTGGAGTGATCATCTGCAAATTTATTGCCACTTCCCATTCTTCCATCAATAAAAACGCTCAAGGGGGCATCCATTACCATATCAACATCACTTATTATTAGGGACGCTTGTGTGCTTCCCCAAAGTAAAAGAGGATAAAAAAGAAAAAAAAGTCCAACACACGCATATAAAGGACGCCATCAGCGAAAGAAGCGTTATATACTGACACAAACTGGGAACAGAGTGGGAGCAGAAAATAGTTTAACGAGAAGTAAGTACTATTATTATTACACGAATGGATATACTATACATTCCTCGTCTAAATACCATCATATCATTACGAACGTCTCTTGTGACTATATTTCCTACAAATCTGGCCTTCCGGACCCATCCGTGGCTCAAATTTATTATTTGGACTGGCGTCCTTACATAAACTTCGAGAATTAGCTCGTTGAGTAAAATCGGAAGAGTGAGAACGTTACGGTTGAATTACAATTAAAATCTTAGCAGAATTCAATTTATGACTTTGCGTTTTACAAACAACAATCAAAAACTCTCTTTAAACGGCATTTCTCAGCCTTCATCCAAACTTTGACCAATAAATGCAAGGGAGAACGTATAAAAGGTAGGAAAGCTTTTACCAAAATTTTCTCTTGTTGAGAGTATGCGTACATTCTCACCACTGTGTAAAAGCGCCATGTTTACTCCACCATCTTATATTCTGGAAGAGTATCCCTGTAACAAGAAACGGAAAGTTTTGCCAGACTCTGGAGTAGGATTACGTATACGTACACTTGTCGAGTCAAAAAGGAAGAAAGAAAGAGAAAGAAAAGAGAAAAAGAAGGAATCTCAGAAATGGATTCTTTACCCTATATTGAACAATTACTAAATTGCTTGAATGGACTATGAAACGTAAGTAACTACCTCGCTGTTAGCAATAATCGAGCCCATTAAGGAAAAGTAGGAGTAGTTATTCTCCTCATCGACCCAATTTCTTCCATATCTCGTGCCCGTTTTCTTCAGCTTAAGAGCTACTACACACTACATTTAATTTAATTGAAGTCATCATCCAGAGAAGAAAAAGTCTTACTCCTCTCTCATTCTCCTTGTCTTTTCTCACAAGAGAAAACGACCGTATTACTGCATATAGCGCACACTCAAAGCGGAGAAAGTAGAAGTGAATCGGAAGATCGTCTCGTTGCCATCTTTCTTTCTCGCTTCCTCTCTCTCTCTCTCTCTCTTTTACTTAATGTGAATTCCTTCGAATTCAGCTCGTATGAGCCATCGGAAAAAGGGAACAGTGTATGAGCATACGAGCATACGGATAACTGTACCAAAAATTTAACATCGGTGAAAGGACGTTCAGCACTTAAGACTATTTCTCATTTCCAATTCATTCAGCCGTACACAACACGGACAAAATGGTATTATATTCTATTAAAGGAAAGTACCCTCTGGTAATCAAGCAAATTGCTCAAAAAATTTTCGCTGATGTATCCACTAATCTTATTTATACGCTCCACCATAACACGTCATTTCATCCTTGTTCTTTCCTCCCGTGAAAAGGCACTGTTCTCAGGAACAGATTCTGTCAATATTTTTCTTCCGTAATTTTGAGCAAACAGAAGACGAAAAGAGTGCCATGTGTATCCTTGGTCTGATCCACACAACACGTGCAAAGTATTCAGATGTGTAAGTCGAAGCCCGCTTAGATCAACCAAAATGCATACCTTTAATTCCCTTTAAGATATGGTTGATTACTTTTAAATCAGAAAAACGCCAATAATGGCTCAAATTCATATTTTATGTATGCATCATGTTATGCAACAATGCAAAAGAAACACTTTCCCAATTGTTGATGTTTTTTATTCGCATATTTGAATAAGCGATTGAATAATTCTTAGCAATGAGTTTCCACTCCACTCGAAGTCGTGTAGCTTTGCAAAATTTGACGGTAATGATTGTATTATAATTCCTGGGATCAGACCATTTGCTAACTCTCTTTTTCCACTTTCCAATATGATTCCAGGGTGATCACCATTCCCTCAAACTTGTGTACAACAGTGCACATTTTACATTTTGTTGTTGACTCGCTCTCTTTCTCCCAATTTCATCGCATCATTTTCCTATAAGCCGTTCTCTCTCTCTCATGTGTGCATGTATGCGTTTTATTGTGCCATTCACGTTAATAGCTGAAATTTGGGCATAATAGGCAATATATTTTTATGCTGATTCCTCTGTTTCCCGATAAATTCCCTCTTCCTGTCCCTTTCAATGTTGATGATCCTGGTGTAAACAGAGTTACCTAATAAATTGGCTTAATGGATGCGCCATATGAAATAAACAGAAGGGGTGTGTGTGTAAATCATCATCATCGTCGTCGTCATTGATCATCATCACCAGACAAACGACGAGTGAATAACGCTGGAAATGAGGAGGAAGGGAGAGAGAGAAGCACAACAACAAAAATGCAACTATTTTTCCCGGAGTGAGAGTGGCTCAAAAGGCTCAACTCGACTGGCTGGCTGCCAACACTACATGACCCGATTATTACATTAAGTCGATACAGTTGCATAGGGAATCACCATTACCATTATTTACAAGAACCCGGAATGAAATTTATTTGCATTCCTCTTTTTTCCGCCGCACCAAATACAAAAGGACATTCAATGCAACAGCTCAGCGAGAGTCTAACAAGCCATTTAATGTAAACCTCTCTCTCTTTAACTCACAACTGTGGCAAATTGGATGAGGAAAAAGCCAACTACAGCATCACACAGACATCATCATCATCATAAGCCATTTCTGGTGTTCTGGATACAAGTGTGTGCAACATACATGCGCACATTTTACACAGAGCGAAATCCATTTCATTTTCATTCATCTCACTCATCCCTATCGTCCTGCCAAAATAAAAGGTTGGTGTGAAAGGATACACCCTTCAGAAATTTCTCGTCGTCGCTCCGTTTCCTCGTTTCCATCTCTGAATTCAGCTAAAAAGCCACAAAGGACACTTTAGTCGGACTCACTTACTCATGATTACAATTCATTGTGAGCGCATCATGACGATTGCCGATGACGACGAGAGAGCGAGACGGGAGTCACTCATTCACTTATTTGAAGAGTGCCAAGCCCCAACACTTATACACTACCAGTTATGACAGTAATCCCCTTACAAAGCACCTCGCACACGGGCGCACTTCCTCCATTCTCTGTCATTCCAGTCAGAGGGTCCACAGGGACTCTGAAAAGGAGTCAGAGGGACAGATTAGGGAAAATAGCCATTTTCCCTTTTTTCTCAATTTTTATACCTACACACGAACACCGTTCGCAGTCATTTTCATCACTCTGCCTCAACGTGGACTGTGAGGCTGAAAACATAAAACTTATTTTCTCTCGACGCAATCAACCACCACTTCAGAACGGACTGAAACCTCTGTTCTTTCCTGCCCTTACATGTGTTGCGCCATATACATGCATATTTTCTTTACTTGGTTCACTGGTTGCAATTAGCTCTATTTACTCTGATGATGGTGATGATGATGACGGCGGTAATGATGATGGTGATGTCGCAAATGAGTTGTTGATCTTAGCAACTAAAAGTACGCCTGTGCATAGGCGCTCACACGAGTTATGCCTGATGCTCATATTGAGTTATTTTATAGGAGTTAGTTAATTGTTAATGCCCATTACCATGTCGCTTTCACAGAGAGTTGTGGACGAGATTGAAATGAATTTTGATGAGGATAGAAAGAGAAATAAAATGATGGTGATTATACGCTGACGGCTTTTATAGAGAAGCGTACTTGTCGTAGTTTATCGAGCATGCTTAAGTGGATCTACTGGTTTGTGTGTATTCAAAAGGCTTAATAATTGGCACCGTCACTCTCACTCGGCTAGCCTTGAGTCGAGCCACTACCTTGGAGAGCATTCAATTGAATAATGCTTGTGATTTACTATATTGTGGATTAACAAAAAGAGAATGTGAGGTAATAAATTCTCTTTAAAATTTGATGACTTTAAAAAATTGCTGAAAATTATTATTAAAATTAACTTTGCTCTTCGTTAAACTCTGAAGCTATGCTTGTCAAAATATTATCTTAAATCGGAATTTTAAACAAAGAATGTTCAGTAAGGCCACGGTTGTTGATTACTACTACAATCGAGACTAATTCTGCAATAGAGCGTCGTCTTGTGGGGAAGTTGCATCATACAAATCGTGCGGTAATCACTGTTTATTCATATTTTGACGCAATCCGACCCCTAATTGATCCATAAAGAGAGACCGTGACTCAATCATTGTGTTTCGGTTATTTGTTTACTGTAAATGAAATTGATACGATGGCTGCTCCTTTTGTGGTGCGTGACAGCCAGGAAAAGAGTGTTATTAATGACAGTTGTACAATGGCGAGTTGAAGGGTGGACACGTTTTGTTATGACAATTTGCCACAATGCCATTCGAGTAGTGGCACGTGTACTCTCTAAAATGTGTCCCATAATAATATGTGTATGCCCAAGTGTAATTCACACAATCCATTTTGTGAGTGACGCAAGATGAGAAAAGAACGGAATTTTATGCTTGAATCTCACTCTCCGCTGGAACAGTGAACAATGCCCCATTTACAACGTATTTACTTCACACTCACGCACACACTCTTTTATTGTCCATTGGGACTCCTCGTTTACCAGTCACAGTCCGGGGATATGAGATGTGTGGTCACATATTTGACAGTAACAATAATGGAGCGACGAATAACACTTTGTGACACTGGCATGACAGCTCTCCATTCCGTGGATTTTACCCAAAATGTCACACTGATCTGACAATGGTAATCAGGGAAAACGACATTTTGAATGGACCTCTTCCTCTGTCGATTGTATCATTACCGTTGGTGCCAGCAAAAATTAAATTATTCGGAAAAGTTCGAAGAATAAGATTGCTGACTGTCACCAGAGCAAAAACACGATTTTCTTTTGACCTCTTCGCACGTATTAATGTGTTCCGTGATAAATTTGTTCTCGTTACAACACGTTGTATAACGATAGGTAAGAGAAGAGCCGTTGTTTTCTGTGTGAAACCTCTACGTGAAGGTCAACATCAAGAAAAATAACAGTGAGAATACCCATTTGTCCAGAGATTAAATGGAGGATTAAAAAGAGAGAGGAAAAAGTGAATCTAAATCGGAAGTGGTTTCCCATTAAACGAAATTGAATGCCGTTTTCCCAGTGAGTAAATTGCCGTTTAGATAATTTCATGATTGTGTGTGTAAGATGGCAAAAAAATCAAACGACTTTGAGAACCAATGTATGTGTGTTCCTTCTTCAAAGACCTTTTTCTTGCTCGGGAATTTTATTATGGTGAACTGAATTCGTGAGAGCACACACACGAGAATTGGAAGGGGACATATTACGTAGACCCACATCCCACATTTTCCCTTTATCTTTGTTGCTCCTGCAAAGTGGAAAGATCCCTCCTTAGAGATTATCTCATACCGTTTGACTTGATCTTGTATGCATTTCGCTGGTATAAAAAAGGTTCACATAATTCGGGAAGGTAAGCGTAAAAGAGAGAAAAAGTGGAGAAGCCGAGGATGGAAACAAATCGGTTTGCCGTCTCATGAAAAATGCATTGGCCATTTTTCCAAGCACCTCTTCACCCTCATAACGACTTGACTAGTGAAAATCTCATGTCGAGGAGATATTCATACGGTTACAGCGCACGCTTTATCTTACAAAGCAATAGTATCAGAAAACATGCATATTATTCACCAGCAGTGTATAGAGATCGCGCTCGTTCTACAGATTTAAAGTGAAAAATATGTAAGTTTCCTGTTGCTGAAGTGAATGCGATTCAAATCACTCCATATTCCTTCAGAGTCGACGTAACAGAGAATATATCCTGTCGGCGTGGCATAGGTAAAAAAAATAAGTGCGAAAAAGGAAAGCAGAGGGGAAAACTGTGAGGAGAGCACATGTTTAAATCAGATTGATGTCTTCTGTCAACAAGAATACCAAGAGGGATGATAATAAAGTGGCAGCAGACAGAAGAGATCCCCCTTCTCTTCACCAATGCATGCGCCATCATCATCGCCGTTGACTCTCGTTTTGAACATTATTTCTCCCATTTACCTATATCGCTCTCTCCTTTATTGCACATACAAATATATATACATGTGTATGTGTGTGGAGGCCCTCCACTTTTGAATAAGAGAGTGAGATTAAGGACTGTATCCGTCTCCGTGAAAAATGAGGAGGAAACCTCAAAGTTGAGATTTCACACGAAGTGATGAGCCTCTCGACACACCTTTTTGAAATTGATTTGATGGATTCTTTCACGCAAACATCGAGAGGAGTGCGGTAAAAATGTGTATTGCTGTATGTTTTATGTGTACGGTAGAAAAGAGATTGAAAATGATATTAGCTCGCGATTGAAGCCATGTATATAAATTTCATATCTTTTTTCTTACAGTCTACTCATTTCCAAGTATAAATAGGATTCCGAGCATCATTTCAGACTGTGATTTAAATGACTGGTAAAGAGATTGGAAATAAATTGACAAATTGATCTTCAAGAAAGATTTCACAACGAATCAAGTTCAGCTACAAGTCAATAATAAAACAGAGCTGACCGGATACTATTACTGGAGCTAATTACTAAATGACACGAGTATCATTTTGTCTTTCACCGACTCAACTAAAAAGAGAAAGAATTGAGAAAATTGAATGGTGTGAAGATAACACAAAACCAGTAGCAATCGTAGTCAAACTGTTGTATGCTTTTTGGGGGACACAAACGGGACAGCAAGCAGTTCATAAAATTAGTTTTTCCTGTGTGTTCCTTCTGTTTCATCGGGTTTTCGCTAGAATGGACCCAGCAGGAGACATTCTATATTTTATTTCATCCAATATGTCACATTTATCTCTTCACACAAAGTTTTCTAGCTGTGTGAGAGAGTATAGAGAATAAACGAGCTTTGCTTTCCATCTCTCTCTCTCTTTATTTGTACAGTATTTACTAGATGAGCGAAAAATGGATGTAGTCACTACTTCGTATATTTTATCACGTCACCATCACCACCACCACCAGTCAATCCTAGTATACATTGTGTTATGAAAAAGATAATTCACAAAGCCAGCATAAACAAAGAAGCAGAGGAAGAGTCCGTGGAAAGCGTCGATGAGAGGAGAAAAAAGTGAGAGATGCACCCTCATTGTTTGTACTTCGTGAGATAAAAATTTCTAACTTAATTTTAGACTTGTCGACAAATTGTCCCTTAGTTTGTCCTCTCGCTCTCCATTTTCCCTCAAATATAATATAACGGTCTTCATGTTTTCCAGGAGTTGTCGGACAAAGAAAAATGTCAGAAAAATCACTCCGTGTACACATCTAGGTATACTCGATGCACAAAGTCCCCTTCTGTCCTATTACACAAATTGTTGAGGACACAGAAAAAAGTGTTTTACAACTATGACCACGTCCCATCATCACATTTTTACCACTGTATTGTCGTCATCATCATTGTCATCATCATCATCATCATTGCCGAGATATTACAGATCGAGCGCGTCGACTCGCTTCGGGAAAAGTCAAGTGCTACCAGTGAGGATGTTCTCGTACGTGTACGTTTGAGATTATCTATGCAAGATAACCAGAGAGAAGGTGCACGTACTTTTGAGAACAATGCGGAGCACCACAGCTTAGAAAGTAAATCCACACATTTACAGAGGAGATGTAAGTGGAAGGATGTTTTAGTAGGAAATAAAAGCTTAAAGAAGCAGAATAACAACATCATCCGACTGATGCGATCGAGAGGATATGACATGAAGAAACAAAATATTTAGCTTTCCACACTGGACCACATCGTTTTGTCTCCCTTTCTCCCCCTCTCTCCAATATTATTTTTTCTAAGCAATCCAACCCTAAAAAGTGTCGCGACTGCATCAGTGGGCTAACTAAGAAGTGAGAGGAGGATCGTAGCAAACATTTGAGACAGAGAGAGAGTCGTGGTGTCTTTCGGTTTTCTTTTATTCAGTCGTGGACCTTGTTATGTGTGAAAGCACAAACGTTACGGCTAAGTGGTCAAAGGACACTTACGACCACATTCTGTTTCTTTCGAAAAGCCTTAAAATCATATTATTCTCAAACTCGGTATACGAAGAAGTATGTGGTTGCAGTAAAAAAGCAGTATGAGTAGTATGACTGTCGAGATGGATTACCGTAAAGACAGGAGTGACAACGATGGTACTACTACCGCTGGCAATCAAAATAGTGGCAGTATTGTGCTGGCGTGCTTCACGGGGTAGTTGGACTGGAGAGTGCGGACATGATAATAAAGAAAATATTGTCCCCGAGGACCATGTTTCTTGTCAACCCTTTTACAAGAGTAAACGTTAAAAAATGGCAGGGCAAATAAAAAAATGGTTGTGTGTGCAGCCTCTTGTCAAAAATGGACGCTGTCTTCTTTACAAAAGCAGCAGTGGTGGTACTCACACATGAAGTCAATTTTTTAGTCTTGTTTGTCTCGTTGGACACGTAGAAAAACATTTCAGAAAGACCACCGCCATGAACAATAAGAATATTTATCAACTTTATACAAACAAATGTGTAGGTTTATATGAGCAAGTGGTCTGTTCGAAAAGTATTCCAGTGCTTTTAGAAACAAATTGACCCTTCACAACATGAATTACTGCAAAACTCACAATTAAATTTTTAAATTAAGTTAAAATTCCTTTGGAGTTACCTACATTTGAATATAAACTGACATGGAGGTGGGTATCAAGTGTATATGTGTAACTTTACACGAAATTTATAGACCCTGTCATTGGACACTTGATTGGACATTTCTGAAATGATACCACAGAACTCTTTGATTTTCGGCGGATGTAAGATTGACTCCTGTACAACGCACCTTTGCTGTTTGCACATAGCACGAATAACACCAGCCTAATGTACAAGGACAAAAGAGTAAGGCAACCGAATTCAAATGGAAAACTGACGAGTGCGCAATTTCTTCATCTTATACACAAATTGATGAAAAGCGGAAAACAAGAGTTGCTCAACCGAAACTCCTTCCCTCTTGATCTCCTCATGCTACACTTATTTGTCAACCATTCAAAACCCCACCGTTAACTTGTCTCGCAATCTTATATACGTATATCAAAATTCAACCTCCGAGTGTAACAAGAATATGACAAAGATTACATTCTGAATTACATCAACATCGTCATTCTGCTCGTTTTCGTCTCTTTGAAACACATACCCAACCTGTCCTCATTCAACCAACGTCTTTCTATGCTCTTCTGTAAATCTTCATCCAACGTTTGTAAAACAAAATTGGAGAGTAAAAGCTTATATATCTGCCTTTGTAGGAAAAGACTGCTTTTTATTACTATAGAGAATCGAAAGTTGTAGGGAATTAGGAATCACTCGCTCGTCGATTCCAAATCTCTCAAACCAATATTTTTTTCCTTGTACGCGCAGCTACTCTCGGAGAGAGAGAAAACCTTTCTCTGTAAAAACCGTAATCGGATGCTGTGTGTATGTACACACGCAACTGTATGGTTGGACTGGGGGAGGGAATGAAAAGACTCAAGGCAGTAGGACGGGAGCGAGAGCAAAGTTTGTGAGAGCATGGTTTTTCGCCGTAATTGGAAGGTTGAAATCAAATTAGTTAATTGCTCATCGGGCATCCCGATGGTCCTTCTAATCTGCGCGTGATAATACTAAGATGATGTTTGCTCTTCTGATCAACTGGGGAAAAGCCGGAGGCTGCCTCTCTCCTTTTCCTACTTTTCCCCCCGTTCCCAATCTTCCTCTCTCTCTCTCTCTCTTTCACTCGCTTTCGTCTCCATTTTTGCTCACTCATCGCATTTGTATGTGTGCACACACGCCTTGCACTAGCGTTAACGTTACTGTTGCTGAGCTCAGCAGTTCATCATATCATCGTACATTCCAACGGTTACAATATAAAAGAAAACAGGCAACTTTCCACGTATGCCACACACTGAGAGAGGTTTAAACGCACTCTACCGAATTTATATTTGATGTCTCCGTCGATATGGGAAGAAAGAATTCTCTTTCCATTAGATTACTTTCTAAAATATATAGGACTGTCTACAGAATTTTTACAGAGAGAAAGCCCTTTCGTCATCATCATCCTCTCATCCATCCTTGCTCTCTATCATCATCATCGCCCCATATCATGTGTAGTCGAGCATGAAAATCGTTGGCTTTTTGCCGTGCTTTGATGACAACAGAAGAAAACGAGAGAAAACACGCGGTCTTTGAAAACGGAAACGAACTGAACGCGTTAAATGTTTAAACGGAGAGAAAGTTCGGTGGGAAACAATTGTGCGCAAAAATTGTTACACGTTCCCTCCATTTTTTCTGGATTATTGGAGGAACTGATGCATGACCAGGTATTACCTTGTTCCTTGTAGAGAACCTTACAGATTCTTCAACCTTCATTAAATCGGACCATGTCATTTGACGCTGATTAAGCATTAACAATCTCCAATTGAAATTAGTAGTTGTTGAAATTTTATTTTAAAAAGTTACTCTGAAGCGCAATGGAGGCGAGTTTGACAAGCAACACTTGGCTAATACAAAGCTACATGGCAAAGTTTTAAGCGTAGCAAACCTGCAAGTTCCGGGAGTCTTGGATACAGCATTCCATTTCTAGCCAACCACTCCAACTGGAGTTGATGAGCGTTTGCCACGCTGAGACCAACAAATCCTGACACGCCTGCCGCCGACGGCCCACCAGCTCCACCGGAAATCATGGCATTTCCCTTGCCATCACCTTCCACGAGGGAAGGCAAATGAAATGCAGACGCGTTGCCAAAATGATTCAGTCCGCTGGAGGACATGTACGAGTGCAATGAGCCAAACAATGCCGGTCCGTGCAATGCTCCTGACGAGCCATTCGCTCCATTGCCACGTGAATTAGGAACTCCCGTCCCTCCACCTGCAGCTGGACTTCCATTACTTCCAGGTCCCATGCTCGTGGGGCTCCTTCCTTCTCCAAAGTCGTGTGAAGGTGAGGTCATCGGATGGCCGATGCCGACACCGCCGCCCCCACCTCCCCCACATGACTCCATCAAGAGGCCAAAGGACCCATTTAAAGCACCACGGGAGGGATAACCATGCAGCCCATGGCTGAGATGACTGTTGCTGTGATTATCGTTGTTGCCACTTTGCCCACCACCCCCACTTCCATGTGAATGCACTGGACTCGTCGACTGCACTGATGTCGGCTCCGAACCTGGCGAAATCGGCGGACTCAACGATGCATGCTGACTATTCGATTGTGGCGAGTTTGAGGGTGACCAACTTGACCACTGTTTCGCAGCAGTAGGCGACTCTCTCGCGAGGAGAACGTCGATTCGAAATGACTTTTTCTCCGACATCTTCTTGCGCTTTTCGATTTACGGTATGAACTGTCTTTGTCTTGACCAAATCGTTTTTCACACGCACAACTAGCACTAAACTCTTGTGGACACGTAGTTTTTTCTTTACCATGAGTCACACTCGTCGACCTCAATAAACACACAAAAGAGGGACAAGGACACGCGGCAAGTGTTTATGCACAGATTCTAATACGCTATTTTGACAGCGAATCCATTGTGATTGAGTTCAAGTACAATTACAGATTGTGTGAGTTATTGGTAATTAATTGCACAATTTGCATTTTCCGCACACCAGTGGAATAGTTGTGAGAACAAGTATCAATTTTTTTAAAACGGCTTCAGCACAAAGGATTCACAAGGACAGGGTGACGCCATGAGGTGGAATGAAGACGAGCATGAGGGCGATCCGAGATTATATGGATTGGTGTGAGACGACTGTCTCCCGGAGTGAACTCCAATGAATGAAAAACCGTGGGGCCTTTTGCTACACATGTAAAAATCCCTTCTTTCCAGCTTTCATATCACGCCGATGCATGATTCTGTACCTCTGGGTTTCACGGAGTTGTTGCCCATGAAATTCCGCAGCCAAACGTATAAGGCAGAATATAACTTGACTCGAAAGTCGTGTTGTTTCATGGTCGCCTTTTCCTCTGAAAATTTTCGCAATAAAATGTGAAAAGTCGTAAGTATAATACAGAGTGGAATTGAGTATTATATATGATGCAGGGTTTATAGTTCGGGTTTTTTTTTCAGAGAAGGGAAAACTCTAGTAGGGATTTGGTGGAGGGTGACATATTATACATAATATGCTTGCTCTGAAACAAGAGAAAGACACAAAAACGCGGAAGTATTTGACATAACATGGTAGAAGGCCGAATAAGGATGCGGAGCGAAGGGTTATATATAAAATGCTGATCGGTGGCATGGCCGTGTGGTGTGGTGTAAGACAACGCGAGGGGAACATTCACAAGTGTGAGTGATAAGGGGTTGGGCACACTCCGTCGCAAGGCCCGCCTTCTGGATGGGCTAGCACCCTGCAGATGCCCATCTACTCCAAATGATTTGTTCAACCGCATCTCCTATCATCTGGAAGGAAGCCCACCCCTGAAACTCGCCACATTAATGTTTCCAGGATAGGGATACAGGGAACAAGAAGTCGTCTCTTGGACTTCTCGCTTGTGTGCGTATACTGATACGTACTCATGATGATGTGCTCATTTCTCTCTCCCTCTCTCTTCTGGTTTTATACAGAGAAAATCTCTTTCATCGCTTCTCATACCAGAAGAGGGGCTTAAGCGGAGATATTTGTATGTATTTACTGGAGAAAATTTAGAAGGTAACACAAAGACGAGATGTACATGATACTGCGGGCATTTGCGAGCAGTTGGAAAGTGTGCTTCACAAGTGGATTAAGTGGTGCAATTTTAGCGCAGTTTTCTCCTTTGCCACGACACACACACGTCGCAGAGCAGGATTCGGAGGAGTCTGTTAGTGTAGTGTGCAGAGAGGGAGAAAGTACACCCTATTAATGATAATGAGTGTGGAGGTTTTCTGGCTCAGCCCTCGTATTTATGCACGGAAGCGAAAGAGAAGAAAAACGCGAGTGTGTGTGCAATACGTTATGAGCTTTGTCGTTAAGTAGTGAAAGTCGAAAGTCTTGCTGAAATCAGAGGCAGGAATGTATCTCTGCGAGAAAAGATGGGTTGTGTGAGAGCGTGTGTGTATGTATGAGAGAGAGTGTCTGCTGAGTGTGTGTGCGGGGTCATCAAGTCATCACACAATATACCCGGCTTCATTTCCCTTCTAATAAATCCCTGTGGTGGCTGAAGTGGAGCTCGTTATCTAACGGTTTTACAGGACCCATTACAATCTCATACTCAGACTCATTCGCACTCATCTACATCCATCACAACCCAATCTTCGCTGCTTTTCCACAAAACTACAGCGACACACACGCTTTCTCTCGACTTCTCCGTCCGCTCCCACTTTCACTTGCTATTACACAATGAATTACTATATGCTCCATACAAGCCGCATTTCTGTACTTTCTCCAGTTGCCAAGTGTTGCTTTTAGCGCATACGGACGTATTTTATTAAATGTTGCGGTGGTGCGCTTAATTTCTAGTCTCGTTGTCGTCACATATTTGATAGGAAAATAAGAGTGACTGCTTGCACTCCAAGATTATGTGGTTATCACAATTGTAGTATCTTATTTTTCAAAGCACAGATTAAACCATAGGTTTTAAAATAAATTAAAAATAATGTGACAAATGGACATGCACCGGATTTATAATTTTCAGTCAAAACTCCTCATAATCAAAATGTAATTCGAGCATGTGCTGGAACAAGGCACGTGCTAGTCTTCCTTCGCAGTTGATAGGAGCGGTTGATAATTGATCCCAGAGGTAGATACGGCATCTATATATCAAGTCAAAGCATAGTATATTCTTTATTTTTAGTTTTTTCACACAGCAGTGAAATGTTTGAAATATATTTTCTCTTACATCATCTCGAATTCTGGGGAAATTTTTGCTATGTTATACTAGTAGCCTGTCTTCTACTTCGGTCCCAACGTGGCCATTTGGCCGACTTCCTTTAACAATCTTTTGGGCTTTGGACAAGTCGAATGATGAAAATTTTAGCACCCATAGAGCCTGATCGATGCTGTACCTCCGAATAATCTCAGCAATTTGAATGCAACATCTCACTACACACGCATACAAAACCACAAAAACGAACTAAAGGGTAACATAATTTTCTCAAACCATGAGTTGAATGTTGCATAGTAATTAGACAGAATCTCAACACATGCCATCATCGGCCGTACCAGTTTTCTCTCGTAGCAGCCTTGTTGGCTTCCAAATCAGGACACTATCCAAGCTATTTGCTATCCAAAATTAGAAAGTCACTGTCACGTCGTTCTGAAAAAAAAGTGCATTCAGTATCACTTTTCTAGGGAATAAACATCAACACAGATGGTTTGAGCACGAAGGGGCACTGCATTTAATCATGCTTTTAAGTCAGATGACGGAACAATACACGTTGATTTCATATCGTCGGAGGGGGGGGGGTGCTTACTCAGTTACTCACCATAAAAATAATAAATGTACCCAAGATAATCTGACTGTAATAATAATGAAGATTTGCTACCTTGCTTCGGAATAAACGAAGGAATTTCCGCCTGGTATTTCTTGCCCACTCGAACTGCTTGAAAAAAGGAACAAGTTTGATTATAAAATGTATTATTCGCTGTCAACTGTAAATGCAAAATTAACGGAAGTAAGTATATGTTTATATTTAAAACGGATGTACAATACTGGATTGCTCAGTACTTGGCCAGTTACAAGGAGTTCCATAAATCCTCGACAAAATCAAGTTTCAAATTTATATTATCATAATATTTAAATATAAAAAATTATCATATAATATTTTCTAACCTGGTAGTCTTTTGATGTCGAAAGCTGATGTATTCCGGTGGCTGTTCCGAGATCGACCCATTTTCATTAAAAGCACTCTTCTCAGCATATAATACTGCTTTAATACGTCAATACTAATACTGCTTATATACAACTCTGTGACCAACTTGTTAGGAGACTGAAAGGAATATGCGTAGCATATGACTGAAAGGATACTTACATAATATAAGAATGCACGTTCCGTCTCTCGGTTTATTCGGCCGTCCGTCCGGGTGGCCGTCCGCACGATAACTCAAAAACAAATGAACTTTCTAAAAATCTGATTTCACTACATTGCAAAAGGTAAAAAAATCTCGGTCGAGTTCGGTAACCAGCCCATGAGCTCATTCCGAACCGGGTCAAATCTTGACCTCAAATTTTTTTTCATATGACAAGCCCTATCGAGTGACATATCATTGGAAATCTACTGGCACGTAAATAACGAATATGCCAAAATTTTTGATTTTCGAACAACACAGGCTCGAGAATCGGCTCGAGAAGCATTTCTAACGCTTAAAACGTTATAACTCCGAAACGGCTGTACTTTTTCAAA